>VDFB02118359.1:0-14050 GCA_007258455.2 Sequoia sempervirens | reverse complement strand
AAGGTAAATTTAATCCTAAACATCCATGATCTATGTGAGGTTGCTTTGCAATTCACAAATTCCTAATTGGATTCTAAGACTACTTATCAAATCCAATTATCCTGCATATGAATTTATGATTTGATTTAAGCATTTTAACTGACCCTTTGAACTAGAGCTAAAATCAAAGCATACATCAAAGTACAATAAAAATGAAGATTAATGAAATGATCTTTGATCATATTTTTCATTAATAATCCATATACAAAGTAAAATTGGAGAGACTATAGACTCCGAAAAAATTGCATTATCATTTAGATATGCTCAAGAACCATACAATTGAATTTTTTTACTATCTATACTCAAAGCTTAAGATAAGACTTCAAACATATTTGCTCTCTTCAAAAATTGCACAATTCGGATCCAAAATTCAACTAGAGAGAGCCGCACTAATGGCCTTGATTTCCTTTTTATGGAAACAAGGGAGAAAAAAAGCTTTGGGCCATAAGTACACATGTCACATCCTAATTGGACCACTACAAGAAATATTCCCTTTATAGTTATCTTTACATTTTCCATTGGAGGGAATACATATGAAACAAAAATTATTTCCATTTGTTGAAGAAGATAGACCCGCCTTCCAAAAGGAACTTTCTTGTATTGTAACAACTTTATGACTCTTTTTCCAATCCAAAATTATCCACATCCACCCTAGGTTAGTAGAAAAGTATAAAGCAACCAAAATGAGTGATCGATTCATCCAAATCACCACTCATGTCATCAACCTTTCTAATAAGAATAGAACAATATTTTGCAATACCTTAACCAAAGCCTAATCTATACTATTTATAGGCTATGTATTGTTCTTCTTCTATTCATTACTCTTCAAACTCCTTATCATTTGAAGCACAAAAACTTATTCAATGAACTTCTCCAACCATAAATTATATTCCTCATTAGTAGGAAATTGTGTACCTAATAAACTCTACACCTTCTCATCGTGTTGTATATCCCTGGCGTTAATCAATGCTCTACCCTCCCTAACAAATATTTCCATTTTCATTTCAACTCTAACCATGTTATCAATATGAGAATTTAACCTGGAGTAATCAATTTCACTTAACACACTTTTAGCATGAGGCAACCACTCTTCCAATTCATGTTTCCACTTTGAAAATTCCATCAGTTCTCCCTTATCATCAAATATTTTTGGCATACCCTATGCTTCCATATCTCTGAACATCTTCAATTTGTTACTAAGTTACATGGATCTAACTTCCCATGGAAATTCATTATCTCATTGATCATATCAATGGTCTTCAATATCTTGGGAATGTGAGTGGGGACCTCTAGATGTTCATTAGCTTTAGAAATGATTTCCTTAAGGGTTCCTGCTCTAGTACTCCATTGACTCTACTTATCTTGGAAAGTATTCTGAATTTGCAAGTATTTGATGTTAGCATCATGAATTTACTCCTATAAGTTTCCCACACATCATCAGCCTTGTTGACCAATTTGGTCACAATATGTTTCAGCACATCATCAAAAATATTATTGGCCACTTTAATGGTTTCCAACTTAGCCTCCTTTGTTTGTTCCTTTCCTACTTTCAAGGATTGATTCAAATATTGAATCATAAGGGACAAAGTTTCCTTATCTTGAGTGGACATATCTAAAGTAAAACTGGTTAGGGATGGAAAACCTCTCTGTGTAGTAGGCAATACTTTATTATGCTCATCCATCAGCTTGTATCTATCCAACAACTTTTGGTAATTAGCCTCTATGATTTGAGCAGTGTCCACAGTCAACATTGCAACATGCATTATTAATTGTACATAGTTGCATTAGTTGTCATCTTTTTGTCTCTGTTAACAATCATTGCTCCAATTTCCTTCTGCACAAATTGGACCACTTTAGATTTTCCTATGTTAGGGGCCATAGAACAAACAACCAATGTATGCAACTAGGGGATGAAACCTAAACCAAAGATCTTTTTGTCAAAAGCCTCCTCAAAAACAAAGGCATCAAGATCCTTTCTTACCACATCCAATGCAATGGCAGATGAAATGTCACAACCAGGTAGTAAAAGTGCGCCATTTCCCTTCACTAGTTCTCTTGTCTCTTCTAATGACATACTAGCTATTTCTTCTCTAATTTTGACTTCCTCTTCTTCTCAACTTCATCTTGCAAAGAAGGGTCAACTAAGTTATCTCTTGCTTCCTCAATCCTTCTTTTTATGTCTACACAAGTTTTAACATGGGTGACAAATTCCCTAAATTCCTTGTCTTGACAAAGGCATTATCACACATAAACTCATCGTAGGTTTTTATCCTGACATTATCATCTTTAGCTTCATCATATATCCATTTCGCAACCCTACTAGGTGGAACCACAATGTTTAGTGCAACAATCCTATCTTCATGGAAATCCTGATCCACTTCTTCCTCCAATGGGTTATGTTGATCGAAGGCCTTTGGGAGATAAGCCTCTTCCACATGCCCACTTTCTAGATAATTCACTAGTGGGGCCATGATAGGATGTCCACTAGTCCTCTTTGATTTTACATGAATGCTTAGAGAAACAAATTGAGCTATTTGACTTCTTATCTGAGCATCGCAATTTTCTTTAACAACCTTAGCTTCAATCTCAACTTGCTTCATCTTTTCAAAGAAACTCCCATCACTAAAATCATCCAACATCAATTTTTCCTTTGCAAATTTATCTTTCACTTTTGAGTAAGGACTGACATACAAAGGGTTATCCTTTATTATCTTGTCCTCTATGGCACATATATTTCTCCATGCATCCTTTCTTGCATTGACTTCCTCATTAGTAGACAAATTCCTGATGACATCTTCTTGAAAAATAGAACTAATGATCTATTGTTCTTAATGACCTAGCTCTTCTTTGAGCTGAGATGACCCCTTTAGGATCATTGATCCTTTGGACTTCCTGGTGCAACCTATAAAATTACTTAGAAGGGAACCAAACCTTTCAATGCCCTCTTTTAAAGTACAACTAAAATATGCAAACTCTGCATTAGGATTCACAAGAGACACCTTCTTCAAACCTTTGAAATACTCTTTATCCATGGCACCCATTTTCCACATTAATTCCATGAAATCATGTCTGTCTGACACATAAATGGGAAGTTTGTGAGGTGGCACTAGAGTCCCATATATCCTAATTGTAGTGTAATTGGTATGCATATACCAATCTCCCAAATTGAATTGGTTGTTGGTGTCCTGTTCATGCTCCAATGGCCTTATCATCTCCTTGACACCTTGTTGAATTCTTTGTACATGCTTCAAACCAAGTTGTTCAAGCACCAAGAACTTGAAGATATCACAAAACATGTTATAATTAGAATGTGGACAATGCACATCCCAGATATGTGTCCACATTTGCACTGGAAACTCATTGTCCTTATCATCAAACTCTTTGAAACTAATATAGTTCCTCATCAACTTCTTACTCTTCCATAGTAATAAGTACATCAACAGAGAGTAATTCCTATAGGACAACGAACGATTGGCATCCTTCAACTTTATTAGGTCCTCATGCAAATGTTCAACAATGTAAGTGGCATAGTTCCAAGCCTTGTTATGATATTTGTGCTAAATATCCATTGCCATAGTCATCAAGGCTATGCCCATCTTAATATCATACTCTTTATGCAAAACCTAACAAATAGCATAATAATAATTCTTGAAATAGTCCTCAAAATAAACACAATCAAAAGGTTCCACCTCAGAATCCATGAAGGGTTGACCATTCATCTTCAAGCCATGCCTCTTGTGACTAGGCAACACACCCTTTCTGTACCAAACCTTATTCTTCTCATATTCATTGTACAATTTGTGGAAGTTAATGGGCTCATAGGCAGATGGGTTCAACTCGAATGCCTCAATTATCTAACTCACAAAGATCTTCAACATGGGAAAAAATTCCAGAAACCTTTTAGTTGTTCTTTCATTTGGGTCATAGCACTTGGCCAATGCTAGCATCAAGTCTACTTCCACAAATACATTCGGGCACACCAATTTACCTATGTCACATGCCCATATGTTGCAAGTAGGGCAGTCGACTCTTCTCCATTTGAAGGAATAGTAGAACAGGTCCCAACCACTTTTTGACACCACAATATCATAGATTCCAAAGGTGACATCCTCAAAATGAGGAGTAAAAATACCCTCACCATTCCTTCTCTTCCCTACTTTCTTATTAATTTATTGTTCAAGGTCCTGAGGGGTTCTTCCATAAACTTAGGATGATCCTTCTTAATAGTCCTCTACTTCTTGGGTGCACTTGCTTCATCAAATTGAGGTTGGTCACTAGGAGGTTTAGGTTTGCTCACACGTTTCTGAGCAGGTTTTCTATCAATTTTAACTCTAGAGCCACTAGGCTAACTCATTGTTAATTGGAAATGAAGCTAGGGTTTTTTAGATGCTTAAAATCATCTTAAAGAACTGAAAACCACAAGGTTTGCTAAGAAACCAATAATCCTATCCCTTTTACCATTTCAACACTACCCATAATACAATCCAACTCGGTAGCTAGAAAAATTTACTTACCTGGGAATGAACTAGGTTCCCTTCAATCTTGGCTATGTGAAATAATTTGGTCTTATTGCTTCTTGACTTAGCTGATCCAATGTGCATGCTAATTACAATTACTGAAATGAGATTCCAGACAACCTCTTTAATATCCCAGCATTGAAGTGCATTTCACCATTAATGGCTGATGGGTTGTCTACGCAAGTGAAATGATGGATAGTCATTCTGGTTTGAATCGCAACCATTGATCATCTGGTTTTAAAACATAATCAATAGTCCCCATTTACCATTGCTCACATTTTTCACAACTACACTTTAAAGTAGTGAAAGGATCCTTAGAACATGCCATGTAATCATTCTATAGCACATGATAGAACTCAACCTCTTTCCACTCATCACAAAAGAATGGAAGAAGTGTTTAAAAGTTCAGTGATGGGCTCCTCATTTGATAGATTCAAGTGAACCAAACCATCACTCATCGCATAATTGATCACACCATTGGAAACAACTTCAACAATGGGCGAAAATAGTGATGAAACATGAGGCTAACACGTGGCTACTATATCATTCAATTGCTCCTTCCATTGCTCATCGCAAAAGCTACAAGAACCTTAAAAAACCTTTCGGTGACAGGTGATACAATACACTGCCATACTCATTGCAATAATGGGGCCGTGGGTTCAAAATACTTTGGTGATAAGTGATATAAAGGAAATGTGTAGCTCATTGCTTATTGCAAAAAATAGCGCATCGACGAAAAATAACTCCAGTGAGGTGCAATTTTAAGTTAATAAAACACCCACGTGCTAATAAGATGTTTTCAAAGAGAATGGGTCACGACTAGGACAATGGAACTTAACCCTCAAGGTGAATGCATACTTAAGGCATTTTATGAAAATATTTCAGCTCGACCTTAGGCAACATTAAGGTGATGATTTAAGATTAGACAACCAACAAACCTAAGTGAAAGGGCCAGTAAAAGGATGTCTTTGATGGCTTTAGTTATAACTTGAATGATCGACAACCAAGTAAAGTAGGTCAACAAAGGATTAGAACACCGAAGATCTAAGGTGTAAGAAAATGGGAACAAGGTTACACAAATAAAACCCTAGACCTCACCCATGGACATAAATGCAACAGATCACAACAAGGTGTAAAATGAGCCTAAAATTTTGAAATTTTAGGAGCTCTATCACATGACATCCAAAGATGAACCTTCATTCCAAACATCCTGAACTTCCAAAATTCCACCTTGAAATATGAAAGGACACTATTTTTGGCTCCAATACTTTCCCTCCAACTTGGGCACCCAAAATCTCAAGATAAACATTACATTAAATGCAATAATTATTGGAATACCAAGACACACTTGTTACCAAATTCCAAGCTCCCACTTGGAGAATCCCAACAATCACTCATTTATCCTTTCCATAGCTTTTATTATCCCATTCTAGACATCCACGTGTGGGGAAAGTAATATTAAATATTTATTTCCAAAAGTCACCTTTGTCGTTGCTAGTGGACCCATCACCCCTTATGAATATATTACAAACAATGCTGAGAATTAATATTACAAAATATTTTCCCAATACACCCTAAGTGCTTAGAGACACTTTCCAAAGATGTTGGAACCATGACATAGTATTTACAAGGTAGATGACACCTTAATCCTAATAGTAGTTAGTATTGAAATATTTTTCTTGATTGCTCAAATATTTTGTGGTTTGTCTCTTTGCCTCTTAAAAACTATGTTTTACGAAATTGGGCATCACATTTGGCTTAGTTATCAAATTTTATACCTTTTACACTTACCATCATTTTTTTTTGCAAGACTTATGCTTTTGTACAAGGTTTATCAATTTTTCTCATGTAGTTATTGTAATTTCATCAAAAATCTTATTATACTCTATTTTACACATACACATTCATTTTAGACATGAATTGCAACAAATGATAATACAAATGATTGTAAGATATTTTCTAATGACACATCTTTGACTTTTTCACCTTAATGTTTATTTTTTAATTTATTTTAATGAAAAATGTAATAAAACACACAAAAAATTTATCAAATAAAAATTACGATAAATTAATTTTTTTATTATAAAATAAAATATTTAATTTATTATTCTACCTAAATATTAATACAAGATAGTTGCGAAGAATTATTATATTAATTTTTTATCAAGACAAAACTAATAAACAAATATATAAGATTTTTACAATGAATTAAATTGATTTAAAAGAAATAAAAAATAAACAATGTATTAATATTTCTTCCCTTATAATATCATAGAATTTGGGGCGAAGGGCCTAGTTGGATTGGCTGGTCATGAGGTCTAGTCTTCATCTTTACTTTTTGGTAACATGCACATGGTGAAAAGTCACCATCATCAGTCAACTGAGGTCTAGTCTTCCCTCCCTTCCTAGTGGTACCCGAGAGAGGTGTGATTGCTCTCTCTTGAAAGAAGTTTACCAATACACTACAATTTATAAAGGGACTACCGTGCAATCTAAAAAATTTAAAAAATAATACCATAGTCTCCTCTCATAAGTGGGCTACTCAAGATGTTTACGGTCTTGAGGCGGTGAGGTGGTAGTGGCCAACTGATGATCCTCCCTCCTACCGGCTCGGGTGGCTAGGCACGTAGCGTTTGCGGTATGGCTTGCAATCTCGCCTTAGCGAAGTAAAAAGAGAAAAAGATCCGATTGATGGTTGGGGTCCTCTTGGCGGAAATTGGCCCCTAAGGCCTCTTTATTAAAAAATTTTGAGCACCCTCCCAGATCTCTGGCGATTCTGCTCGCCGACAATGGCTTTTTGTTTGTTTATTTTTGGACTTGGGCTTAGCCCACGTTATCTGTTAATTTTCTGGGCTTGCCCATGTGACTCTTGGGTGTGCCACCCACCTTTTTTGTATATGCATATTTATATTTGAATTAATATAGATATGCCTATTCATAAAAATCTGATCGAAAATATTAAATAAATCATACCATCTTTTTAAATGCTTTGACTATTTATAAAATGTTGAAATAGATTATGAAATCTTATCAAAAGATCCTTGGCATGCACATATGATGCAAGCCTCCTACAACTTTCACCATATCATTGGTCAAAGTGACGTATTACAATGTATCATACTTCTAGATTCTCATCTTTTATTTAAGTAGGTAAACCGCACCATTTTTTATTCATTGTTCATTACTTCATTATCAAGAAACGCAACTTGCATTTCTCTCTCTTCCTATTTGAAAAATAAAATCATACGTCGTTGTATAAAGCTCTTATCAGCTGTGAATTTTATGAATATCTAGTAATGTGCCAAGATCCAAATTTTGCCGGGTCGACTGTCTGGAACTTGGATGATAATTTCTTTTAGTTTCTACAAAGAATTTTCCAAGCCATCCTTGGATGGTTTTCACTAATATACACTGTGCAAGGTCTTAGCAGTGCCCAAGAAACACCATGGATGCTGATACTAGATTTTGTTTACAGCTTGCTTTGATTGTTATCATAGTCATGAGCAGCAGGAGCTCTGTCTGCTGTGGTGCTTCAGTAAATGCAGAGAATGGCATGAAGAAACCAGTAGTGCCTGCTCTTATAATATTTGGCGATTCAACTGTGGATCCAGGTAACAATAACAACATTCTCACTCTTATAAGGAGCGATTTTCCTCCTTATGGAAGAGATTTCTATGATCAAAAGCCCACAGGAAGGTTTTGCAATGGCAAGATTGTTACAGACTATATAGGTACTTGAGAGTATTTGCTATTTGTTATTCTACTTCTTTTATTTAAGTTTTATTTTTACTATTTTCTAAGAGTTGTAACCATCGTCCATATTTTCCAACGACTTGACTGTTCAATCTACTCTTAAACGCTAATTTGTTTGCCTATTTTTTAATGGCTTGACCATCCAATCTACCCTTAAAAACTAATTTGTTTCGAAGAGTTGAAACCGTTGCCCATATTTTCCAAAGGCTTGACTGTCCGATCTACCCTTAAAGACTAATTTGTTTCTAAGAGTTGCAACCATTATTTATATTTTCCAATGACTTGACCATCCAATCTACCCTAAGTACTAATCTGTATCTTTTTATTTTCAGCATCTGATTTGAAAATAAAAGATCTATTACCCGCTTATTTGGATCCTACACTGAGCAACCAAGATCTAATTACTGGAGTGAGTTTTTCTAGTGCAGGCACTGGATATGACAATCTCACAGCACAAATAGTGGTAATATACTTTTCTCTATATACATTTAGTTGTTACATTTGCATGCATGCATTCCAATAACATAAGTTGGTGATTAAAATTTCAGTCTGTAATACCTCTTTGGAGACAAGTGGAGTACTTCAAAGTTTATCAAAAGAAATTGAGGGATTTGGTAGGAGACGAAAAGGCCTCCCATATTTTATCTGAGGCAATATATGGCATAAGCATGGGGAGTAACGATTGGGTCAACAATTACTTTATTAATCCAATTCGAATGGAACAGTACACTGTTCAACAATATCAAGATTTTCTCATTGAAATAGCTTCTAACTTTATACAGGTATCCATTTATCAATACACCATAATTAAACAATATGCTTACTAAGCCATGTGAATACTTAATGCACGCAAATAAAGTTTATAAATAAATCATTTATTCATATGATCAATTCTCTGCTTATAGTGTTGATATTGATTCTTCCATTAAAACCATGCATAAAAATTTTATGCCAAGTTTCTTTTACAGGAAATCTATAGTTTGGGTGCAAGAAGAATTGCTCTCATAGGTATACCTCCTCTGGGATGCTTGCCTTCAGAGATAACACTAAGAGGGGGATTAAACCAACATAGATGCGTTGATGACTACAATGAGGCTTCTCAAGGATTCAATCAGAAGCTATTATCATTGGTGGAAGAAATGAAAAAAAAGTTGGTGGAAGTGAAGATTGCCTATGGTGACATTTACAGCATTATATTTGACATCATACAACACCCTCATAAACATGGTAATAATTATCATCTACTGTAAGAAATATGGCCAGGGTCCACAGCATGAAACTGTTTTTTAATTTTACAGGTTTGTAATGGTGGTTGGCAGGTTTTGAGGAAGTGAGAGATGGGTGTTGTGGGACTGGACTAATAGAAGTGGCTGTGTTGTGCAACCCAAGGACCCCATTTACCTGCACTGATGCTTCCAAATATGTATTTTGGGATAGTTTTCACCCCACACAAAATGTGTACAAGATCATTGCTGATGATTTGCTTCGCCGAATGTTGGGTGAACTCTTATAAGTAATTAAGTTCTTTCTATGTTTTTAAACAAAAAAACTCTTATCAGCTGTGTTAATGTTGTTAAGTCTACCATACTTGTTTGTATATTTCCCTTGAGGTTCATGTTTGTTAGATTTATGATCTAAGGAATAAAAAGAAGTTTACACAATAATGATTTGAGGAGAGTCATTTTGGTTGTAGTTATGGATATTCAATCAATTCCTACAATTTAAAAAATTATATATATATATATATATATATATATATATATATATAATCAATTAGTAAATATGGGTCTCCTCCTATCTAACTATTTAGAACATTCATTACATTGACTATTTTTTTATAACAACCACAATTTACTTAATCATTAAGTATATATTCTATTTTTATATATAAAAAAATATGCATATTCTAATTCTAAACATTTAGAACATTATCATAAAAATATAAAAATTTACGATCTCAAAAGAGCATTGATTTTGAAAGTCTAATATCTTGTACATTTTTGTTGCTTTTAAATATAAATAACACAAAATTTAATGAATAAATGGGTTATAAATTGTGGCTTGATTAGAAAAAGGAAATTTCTTAAAAATTATATTGAATTGCTTTCAAAACCAAGATTGTAGTGATAGATTTGATATATATAAAGATCATTAATGAAGATAGTGAATTCAATAAATAAGTGGGTTATAAAATTGTGGCTGGATTAGAAAAGAAAATTTCTTAAAATTATATTGAATTGCTTTCAAAACCAAGATTTAAGCTGTAGATTTGATATATATAATGATCATGAATGAAGATAGTGAATTCCCCTAGGTAAACATTATTATTGTTGTAGAAATAAAGTGTAAATAAATAGTCTCTTAAAATTTGATGGGTTAGAGAACCAATAAACTAGGAAATGTCTTTAAAATTGTCACATTTCTCATTTCTTTGTTTGTAGTACAAGTCCCCAATACATTTAAATATGGTTTATTCAATAATTTTTTTCAAAAAAAATGTTAGATATTCCTTAGTAGCTCTATGCTATCATTAGCTATTAATACTGAGGAATTGAAAGGAATATGATAGTAGAAACACTTTATACACTAATTTATGAGAAGAGAGATGCATGTAAATAAAAATACACATACAAAAGTATATTAACCATAATGATATACTGTTTACCTTTGGAAAAATGTTTAACAATTTGAAGAAACTCAACCTCCAAAACTCAAAACAATATATTCATAATATCAAATTTGGTTACAATACATCAACAATCTCAAGCTTACACAAGAGAAAAAAATAGCAGAAGTCTAGAGAATTTTTGGTAGAATAAGTCCTAGAAAAATTATACCATCATACATCTCCAAACTATGGACTAGTATATATAGGCAAGACCGAAGACTAGAAACCACCAATGGTTTCTAAAACCATGAAATAAAATAATGAGTTAAAGTGATCCCCAAATCTCCATGCAAATCTCAATGCCTATGTCAAGAAGACCTAACTAAAATGTAAATTATAAACTTAAAATTTCAACTAGAGTGCTCCACTTGGTCATATAGACCTTTTTGTTAACATGAACATGTGAACTAAAAATCTTCATTGATCTTCTCCAAGTCCACACATACCTTTCCTAGTTTATGTTGTAATGTAGCAATATTTACACACCTTATGAATATTATAAATGCAAGATTGTGCCACCTTTTCCCAATATTCTCCTAATCATAAAACAAATAGCAAGAGTATAAGAGGAACACAAACATCTAACTACTAGAGCCCATGGATTCACTACACCATTCAAACTTCTCTATGCTCATTGGATTTGTCAATACATCTAAAAAGACACAAAACTATTAATATTTTCAACCATGATGCTAAACATCTATATTTTTTTTTTATGCATGAAATGTTAGGTTCTTTTAAAGACTAATGGCACTCTAACTATCATATCCAATTCAAAACACTCCCTAACTTAGCACAATTTCAGAATAAAATCTATAAAGCTAAATTGTCTTCTTACACACATAAGTAGCTTCCACATACTTTACTTATACAGATGTCTTCTTTTAAGTCACTATAAAAAAAATTATCTTCACACCCATATATTTAATCTTATGACCTAATTTTTGTGAATGATACTAAAAATTGAATGGATGTTATATTAGAAATTGGAAACAATTTTATTTTAATCTTTGACCAAGACAAAACTAATAAATAGATATATGATATTTTTTTTGCAACTTATTGCATTGATTGAGGCCACCACCTCCACCACCTCCGCCACCAACATCATTGTCATCATGCCTATCAATGAAGAGGCTACCCCCACCAACTACCATGGCCACCACAGCCACCACCATTACTAGGGGCCAGTCTCCTAAGACTGGCACCTTAAGCCCACCACGACCACTACCACGACCACGATCATGGGTGACTTCTTTCCCAGCGCCATATACATTAAGAACTCTCGGCCTGGTAAGTTTAATAACTACAAATATAAATTTTTCAGTCAAAAAAACAAAAATATATATTGTTTTTTTTTTAGAATATTGTGAATACATTTTTAACATGGATATTTCAGATCATTCAGTGTAATCGATCAAAAATATAGAATATATCTAAGCGTGGAACAATTGTTAAGTACTTCTGTGTAAATTTGGCAACGCAAAGGGCAGCTAGGCTGGGCCGCAAAGAGCAGCAAGTTTGAGTCTTACCAGAGACACCATGGCCATCAACACCACGAGCGTCGTAGCGTGTAAAACAGGATTCCTGTTTTCAACGTTTTGTTTATGAGAAGCTTGGATTTTTAAGTTAATCTTCCCTATTCAATGGATCTGTGTTTTTCTTGAACTTTTGTTGTTATTTAATTGGTTTTTCCTAAATTGTTTGGTATTATGGAAGCATATGTTATATTTTTTTACAATATAAAATTCATATAAAATGTCTTTGATTCATTACCATCTTGCATCACTAATTATTAAATAATTCAAATAAAGTTTGCTTGATTGAATATATTTTATGATATGAAAAATTAATTTAACTTTTATAAATAAGTGTTTATATTATTGAAAACAATAAAATTATACATATTAAAAAGAAAGTTGGTTGGAAAAAGATATTCTAGATAATCAAAATACAAGACAACAAGACAAAGTTGTTGAGCAATAAGAACTATATTAGTAGAAGGGGTCGTGGTCATTTGGTTTGCCCCATACATCAGTAAGGTTTAGGGCATTAGGATTAATCTTCCAACTAGTGACCATTCCCTCTTCCTTTTCTTCCTCATCATGTTGAATATCATGAGAATACCAAAAGCAAATAAATGAAACTTCCTAAAATCTAGCGAGCCATGATTTGTTTGGCCATTTGACTTAGAGGAGCCATGAGAATATTAACAATTGGATCTTCTTGGAGGGGATTAAGAACCATATGTTTGAGAATCATGACCTTTCTAAGAAGATTGATTGCACTCAAGTCAATGCCAATGAGATAAAGAGTGCTTCATGTTGGAGATTTGAGTCAATGGTGCTCCAATAATCATGCATGCACCCACTACAACAGAACAGACAAATAGCGCCTAAAATAGCGTTGGATTTAGTGTATTTCAGTCCATGAATTGGGTGAGCTAGCCGGAGCTAAACTCGGCACAAACAGGCATGATCATCTTGGTGTCGATGTTTACATCGAATTTTGCACTAGACATAATGCTGAAATTAGCATCGGAATTAGCACCAAAAAATCACAGTGCCCTCATTAGCGCCTAAAATAGCATCAGAAAATAGTGCCAAAAATAGCACCTTTGTTTACACCTAAAATAGTGCTGGGAAATAGCGTTAGAAATAGCGCCTAAATTAGCGCCCAATTAGGCTTCCGGTTTTGCTTCCAGTTTTGCTTCTAGTTTTGCTTCTAAATTTGCAAGTCCAATTTTGCTTCCAATTTTCCTTCCACGTTTGCTTTCGGTTTTGCTTCCAATTTTGCTTCCAAGATTGCTTCTAATTTTATTTCCATTGTTGCTTCCTTTTTTGCTTCTAAAAATGCTTCTTGTTCTGCTTCTAAAAATGCTTCTTGTTTTGCTTCCTTTTTTGCTTCTAAAAATGCTTCTTGTTTTGTTTCATTTTTGGCTTCTAAAAATGCTTCTTGTTTTGCTTCCTTTTATTAATTTAATATATTTTATTTCAATTTAATTAGTTAAATATATTGTGTCTCTTAAATAATTTCAATTTAATTAGTTAAACATATTGTGCCTCTTAAATAA
>VDFB02118358.1:0-62139 GCA_007258455.2 Sequoia sempervirens | reverse complement strand
ATTGCAAGATTCTTCCTTCAGTGAGGAATATGAAACTTTGGCAATTTTGGCATTGGCCCCTCCAGGAAGAAAGCAAAATGTTATGGATATTAATCCAAATTTTAGAGGAGGATTAATAATAAAGAGAGCTTCAGAGACCTCAACCACTGAGGCCACTAATTTGACTGTGAATGTGGCCAAATTGGCCCAAAAGACTACTAAAAGGGAGGAGGTTGAAAAGAAGAGCCTAATGGAGAAGTATAACCTTTTGATTGAGGAATACAAGATGCAAAGAGAAATTTTGAGTTGTAGACTACGGTGGAAAGGTTTAGGTATAAACATATTGGGGAGACATCAAGTGCTCCAGGGACTAGTAAATTACCTTCCATAGTAGGGTCAATGCCTACTGCTTCTCCAATTGTTTCCACATTAGGGTCTCCCAGTCAGAACCTTTCTCTCACCCCTCCTTTAGAACAAATTCATGAAGAAACAGAGTGCTCTATTGATCCTACAAAGAAGCAACTCTTGCAAAGAATTGATGAATTGCAGACATCATTGAAGGTAAGAGAGGAGGGATCTCTTTCAAAGAAAAAGGAAATTGTTACTAATGTCTTGAGGCATTTAAATGAAAAAGTTGATAGTAAATTGCTATCTATACATTCTTTATATTCTTTGTTGTTAGATGCAATAAAAAATATTGATAGGGATTAAGAAGTAGTGATACCATTGATTGAAAATTGGATCCCTAAGGCCAGTCATTTGGATGTCATGTATAAGGCTTCAAGGTTTGATACAAATAATAGGCCCCAATCATTAAAGCCTACTCAAGTGTTGGTTAAATCATTGCAAGGTTTTTAGACCCTACAAGATGATTTGAGTAGGAAGATCAGGGAATTGGTGAAGAATTTTAATGATTGGGGTAACACATTGTTACCAGATATAATTGATGAGTAGGGGAAAATCAGGTCACTCCAGCAATGGCAGGATCAAGCAAGTGAAGTCATCAATGATCAAATTAAATTAATTTGTGATGAGTCAGATTATGACTTGTTGGTGAGCTGTATGGATAAAATCATGAGTACCTACTCATTTTTGGAAGCTTTTGAAAGAGATGCAAATCAGGTAGTGGTAAAATACACACCTTATAATACCAAGGTGAATGAGGTGATTAATTTTGACTGGCCAGCCAATGAAGAATACCATAAATGGGTAACTAAATATTTGATTGAGGAAGAGTAAAAGGAATGGACTACTAACAAGTGGTAAATTAGATGTTGCGGTTACAATGGTTTCTGTAGACACCTAAAAATGACATAGGCCTACAAGCTTCATTTTTACCACGTTCGTCCTAGCATAATTAAGACAGTTAATTATGTCTTTGGTTCACATTCGACTATCAATTAAATAATTCGTAATTATTTAATTAATTCATGTCCTTTTATTCTTCATGATTATTAAATAAATAAATTTTAATTTATTTATTAAATACGTCACTAACTGTCTAAAGTCTTCCTTTAATTAAATAAATTTATTGATTTATTTAATGCCCCCTTTGTCATTCATTTCTCCTTGATTATTAAATAAATAAATGTTATTTATTTATCTAATACATCATTAATTACCTAGGTCTCCCTTTAATTAAATAAATTTCTTAAATTTATTTAATTCCCCTTTGTCATTTATTTCTTCTTGATTATTAAATAAATAAATCTTATTTATTTAATTACGTCACTAATTAGATCCACTTTCTTTCCAAAATTAAATAAATTCTAATTTATTTAATTTTTGTCCACTTTCCACTATAATTAAATAATTATTTTAAATATTTAATTATTCATTAGCCCCTCCTCTCATAAATTAAATAAATTTCATTTATTTAATTTAGCCCACTTTCTGGAATTTTGAATTAAATCATCATTTAATTCAAAATAATTCCTTTTGTCACATTCCTCCATAATTAAATAATATCTTTATTATTTAATTATTTACTGGTCAGCTAGAGAAAATAAATTTTATTATTTAATTTCTCCAGCAACCTCTTTTTCTGTGCCAGTCTTGTCTTCCAAATTAATTTTTATTTTCTGTCATCTCATTTAATTTCGACCCTTGATTGAATTATCTCATAATTCAATCTTGACCATTCATTTCTTGACATTGCCCTAATTTTGACCTAACCCTAATGCATACAGCAACATTTAATCTTGATCATTGATTCTAGGGTTTTTGTCATCTTTTCATCCTGGCCACACATTCAAAATTGTAATTTTTATAAAATGGCAATTTTGTTCTCATTTACTCTCTCTTGGTCTCTCATACTCAGATTTCTCTTCATACTACTATTAGTTTTGCAGTCATAGTCATTTTGCAGCCATTTTTATCATTTTAGTTTTATTGTGAGGTCATTTTATTTCATACAAATCCTTCAACACTTGCATAGGGCTTAGTCATTTGTCATAGGTTCTCATACAAATCTGAGGGCATCTTTTATTTACTGCAAGCTAGGAGGTGTAACAAAGGTGAAGCATGGAAGATGAAGACCTAGGGTAACATTGTCCCTTTTTGTTTTCATATTATTTCCTTTGTACTTTGTTATTTCAATGGATTTGATGTTATTGTGCTAACCCCTTTAACAAATCTGATTTTCCCTTGATTACATTGGTGAACCCGACGTTGTTTTTCGGCTTTTCGTACATTTTTTGTTATTTTTTGTTGTTTTGCAGGGTACAGGTACGGAACGCCGCAACATTTTTAAAAAATATTGTGACGCATCATATGCGTCGCGACGCACCCGAGAACCGTAGAGCCGCAATTGCTCTGACGCACCGCAACTGACGCCCATAACGACACATCTATTTTTCCTGAGCCGCATCTGAAACCCCGAAAGCCGCATTTGCATTCTGCATCGCATCTGACTGGTATAATCCTTCTTTCAGTTTTGGGGTTTTATTTTTTTGGATTTCGGGTTTTCTAATCATATGTCTTTATGTATTCTGTTTCTATTCGTGCACATTGGATAAGATTAGATTTTGTGTCACTAACCCTTTCTGGTAGCAGCTTTCTATTTTCGTAGGATTTGTTTTCTGTTGTTTTGCAGGATACTGTTACCGATCACCACAAGTGTCGCAACGCATCTGCTGACAGAAGCGACGCAACCATTCTGACAAACCACAACTGCCAAATACAGAGACGCATTTGATATTCCGAACCGCATTCGTAGACTTGAACGACGCATTTGCTATGCCACGCCGCATCTGTCTAGTAATGCCGCGCCGCATTTGCCTGGTAAATTTTTTCTGTCAGTTTTGAGATTTTTGTCAAATTTTGAGTTTTTCTGTTTACTAGTTTTCTGGTTTTCTGTATTTTCTATATTTTTATTCCTGCATGTTAACCAGATTAGATCTTTTGTGTCACTAATATTTTCTTGTAGCTTGTGGCGATCCTTTTTCGTGTGTCCATGACCATTACATACAAGACTACTAATATTCATTGTTTGCAAATTTGCATGTCAAAGAAGGAAAAAAACAAACATTTTGCTTGTTTATTTCTAAATTAGCAAACATTTGAATTTGGTGCTTATAAAACGAATCATGTCTTTTATGAGTGATTGTGCTTGTGGAGTGGTAGGTGAGTATGCTCTCACTTGGTGAAAACCTTGTGATCAGAAAACCAGACCCATTCTTTTTTTTGTTATTTTACCTTTCATGATTCGGTATATCAGAGTATCCTCTCCCCTTGCGCATTCGTGCGATCCTAGGTGTAAGAGAAACTACATCGACTCTAGAACTTGGGCTCTATTCCGTGGGAAAGTACTCACCTCAGATGACCGACCGTGCACTCGACACCGAGGGACTTCCGCAGATAGGTGCGGGTTCTTGGGGGAAGTTTCAAGAATCACGAAGCGTGGTTCCAACGAAATGGATCCGAAAGGGGACTCTCAAGCATGGATCACTACCTAACAAAATGCCCAATTAAACACCTCTTGTCTTAGTGTCCAACCGTTCTATTGGCCGTTGCTTGATATAGTGCAGGGTACAGTATCATGCCCGAAGATTACTCACTACTGATCCCCTTGAGTAGAGATAGCAATTCTTGGGATGTCACTACCCAATGAATCCAAATTTGGTGTGCTCGAATGACGTTAATGAGCCGTGGAGGGGAGCCAATGCCACCAAAATTCTAAGCTATCCCCTCTCGAGAAGGAAAGGTGTTTATCACCAATCCGGGGTATAAAGGTGGGCTATATCAAGTATACAAACCCGTGGCCTAGTGGCCTTTCTAGGACTGTGCTTATCTCATGTGTGTTTGGTTACCCCTTAAAATGCTATGTTTGTCAAGTGCATTCTAGTTTGGTCACAGTTCAAATAAAACATTCATCAAATAGATCAAAAACTTCCATCAACATAACACGAAAATCACTTTGAAACAAAACTGTCATATCTGTCAAACCGCAACTGACATTCTATAACGCAACTGCTCTAATAAACCGCATCTGAAACTGATAACAACGCATCTATATGCATTGTGACGCATCTGACAACTGAAAAGCCGCATTTGCTTAACCGAGTCGGATTTGACTGTCAGAAAGCCGCATCTGATAAACTAAACTGCATGTGCTAAACTGTGATGCAATTGCCTAACTGAGACGCATTTTCCTGTCAAGAATTTTAAGCTTCACAGTCGAAACCAGAGGTCTCCAAACTGTTAACCATTTGTCAAACTCGGTCACCAAGAAGATTTTGTCAAAAACCTAATTTGAAATTGCTCAAAGTCTTGTCTCTTAGCTTGCATTAGTCACCTTAGGTTTCATACATCATCCCTTGTAGTTGCATACATTCAACATTAGACTATCCTTAGGTTCACATTTTGCATACTTAGGAGTAGGCAAATCTTAAGCACCCCTTGGAAAAATCATTGTTTTCGAAATTAGACCTTTTTTTGGACCAAGTTATCAAACATTCTTTTAGTCATTGTCCTCCTTTGTGAGATTTCTTCCAACTCAAAAGTCTAGTTAGGAAGACTCACTAGTCATCTTGTCAACTTGTCATTAACAACAAAGTCCTTTAGCAGTCCAAATCAAAAACAAAGAACAAGCTTAGAGGTGCTTAGATAACCTTATCTTACATTGCATACACATTGCATACCTTATTCTCAAAAATCCAAAAAAACAAGTCATTTTAGTTGTCATTTTGAACTTTAAACTTCACATAGTGTCATACTTGCATTTAGTGGTCATCTCCTTTTGAGCAATCTCATTTATGGTCGAAACCAGACTTCAAAAGCACAAGAGACAAATGGAAAACTTTAGACAAGACCCCAACAGTCCTCCACATGACTCAAACTGGACCTTGAACGATCCCTTTACCAATCTAGACAATCAACCTCCAGTGACAACACAACCCGTATCCAACAACTCACTTGAACTCTACTTGCAAAGAGATGAAAATGGTCAACTACTTCAAGAACACATAGAAGCATTGACACAAGACCCAGAGGTCTATTAGTTGGCTGAAACAATAGCACGTCATGATAGAGACAAATTCGTAGCTATGCTCTTGAGTGAAGGAGCTAAGTTACCACCAGGATTTGACATTAACACGTTACATGACCCTAATGCCAACAATATTCATAACATCTCACACAGTGGTCAAGTCCTAAATACTACAAGCAACATCCCTTTTGATGCCACAACGACATTGCATACCACATCCAACATCCCAAACATCTCCAATACAATAAACGCTACATCTATTGGGGGATCACAATCAGCCACAACATCCACAACACTACCCCAATTAAATACAGTCACTCTTGGCTCCTTGACACCATCGGAAAATTATTCCAATCCTCCTGTTATCACAACAGCAAATACCACGGGGCATCATCAAGTCATCACAATTCCCCCTTGACAACTACATCTACTACTATGAACACAACTTCAACAAAATCGTTCAGTAGTATTTCACAACATCCTTTGGGAGGAGCCACAGGACGTATCTTTATACAAGGACAACAACAAAATGTTAACATGACAACACAGTCAAACCTCATTACCTCCCAAGGTACAAATACCAATTTCCCCCTTGCGCAAAATCAGCAATTCACACAAAGTGGCCAAATAACTCAACCCATGACATCGTTAATACAACATAACATTCATGGTCACAACATCCCCCAAATAACGACACACATAGCTAGAGGACACATTCCAACATACTCATCCAATGTTCACACTCATCAACATGCACCTAATCACAACTTCCAGTACCAACAACACACGTCATACGTACCGCAACCACCTGTACCGCCACAGTACACCTATACTCACGCAGGAACACATGGTGTACCAGGCAATCCAATGTATGGAAATATAAATGACCCTACCATAGATGAACTCAAAGCAACAGTGCGGGATATGGAGAAGAAAATGCAAAACATGTTTATCACAGGCGGGAAATCCGAAATATCATATGATCTGGATGTATACCCATTCGACACAAACTTACGTATGCCCACATTTCCGCCAAGATATGTGTCACCCAACTTCACTAAATACAAGGGCAAGACAAATCCTATTGAACATCTTCGTGAATTCGCAACTAACTGTATGGATATCGCCTATGAACCCACATACTTGATGAGACTTTTTTCCAAAAGTTTGGTGGGTCAAGCCCTCGAATGGTTTTCAATGCAAAAAGATTATCCAGACATGGGATGAGCTCAAAAGAAGGTTCATAAAAAACTACACATACAATATTGACATGGACACTTCTATCACTAGCTTGTGCAATCTCACACAAGAAGAGTCGGGTGAGACATTTATCCCATTCTTCCAAAAATGGAGAAGCCTCGCTAGTCAATGTCACATTGACATTCCTGAAAGGGAAAAGGTTGACATGTTTGTCCAAACACTTCTAGGACCCCTCAAATTCGCATTGCAAATACATTGTTGCACCACCTTCACAGAATTAGTGGAAAAGGGGGTCCAAATTGAGAAAGCCCTTATCGCAAAGGGAGAACTGAGGTATGGATCCAAAAACACAAACACCAACCCACCCACTGACAAAAACAAATATTGGGTTAAGAATAAACACGTTACTGTGATCAAGGGAAAATTCTAAATTTGTTAAAGGGGTTAGCACAATAACAACAAAAATTCCTATGAAATAACAAAGCGCAAAGGAAATAATGTGAAAACAAAAGGAACAAAGTTACCCTAGGTCTTCATCTTCCATGATTGACCTTTGTTACACCTCCTAGCTTGCAGTAAATAGAGATGCCCTCAAATTTGTATGAGCAACTATGACAAATGCCTAAGCCCTCTACAAGTGTTGAAGGATTTGTATAAAATAAAATGACCTCACAATAGACTAAAAATGACAATGACTGCAAATGATAAAATAACCTAAGTTGACAAAATGAGCATGAGAGAGATAGAGAGTTAAGAGAGAGAGAGCCAGAGGGGCCAAAATGAGAACAAAATTGTCATTTTATAAAAACTGCAATTTTGAATGTGTGGCCAGGATGAGAAGATGACAAAAAACCCTAGAATCAAAGATCAAGATTGAATGTTGTGTGCATTAGGGTTACGTCAAAATTAGGGCAATGATAAGGATGAAGGGCCAAGATTGAATTATAAAATAATTCAATCAAGGGTCAAAATTAAATGAGATGTCAAAAGATAAGAATAAATTTGGAAGATAAGACTGGCACGGACAAAGAGGTTGCTGGAGAAATTAAATAATAAAATTTATTTCCTCCAGGTGACCAGTGAATAATTAAATAATAAAGATATTATTTAATTATAGAGGAACATGACAAAAAGAATTATTTTGAATTAAATGATGATTTAATTCAACATTCAAGAGAGTGGACTAAATTAAATAAATAAAATTTATTTAATTAATGAGAGAAAAGACTAATGAATAATTAAATAATTAAAATAATTATTTAATTATAGTGGAAAGTGGACAAAAATTAAATAAATTAGAATCTATTTAATTTTACAAGAAGGGAACTTAATTAGTGCGTAATTAAATAAATAAAATTTATTTAATTAATCAAGAGAGAATAAAGATAAAAATGAATTAATTAAATAATTAAAATTATTTAATTAATAGAAGAATTATGACTTTAGAAAATAATTAAATAATTAAAAGTTATTTAATTATTAAGAATGAAAGGGGCAATGTTGAATAATCAAGAGTTGCAAGCCTAGGACAATTTTATGTGTCTACAGTTACAAATGATGGTGTTGTGGATGCCAAGACTGCAAGTCCCGTGTTGGCTCTGAAAGGGGTGCAACAACAAAATAGACCAACAACGACAGTGACACCTCCCCCCAATATTCCTTCAAACAGTCAAAATGGTCAAAACAGTCAAGGACAATATCGTCAACTAAGACAATTCCCTAGGGGTCGCACATACACCAATTTAGGTGAACCCATTGCAGATGTCCTCAAGAAATGCATCCAACATGGATTCATCACACTTTCAGAAATAAAACCTTATGACCCAGGACAATTCAAACCAGCATGGTGGGATGACAACGCAATTTGCGAATACCATCGAGTCAAAGGGCATACAACCTCCAATTGTCGACAACTAAAAAATATAATCCAATACCTTATTGAAAATCACACCATCGAAGTAGGTGGATCGCAATTCAATTCCAACTCAGATCATACTATCCACAAGAATCCACTACAGGATCATGGTCCCCATAACACTTCCACTTCAGGTCCACAGAACCAAGCCAACTTCGCCCGAGCCAAGTATGATTACTCTGGTGGACCAACAATAAATAATGTTAGAACAGACGATGAGTACATCAACACCATTACGATCAAAAGAGCACCACAGTGCAATGCTACTACGCGAAGTGGCAAGGTCACTATAGCTGGTCTGCCACCCCCTAGACAAGCCAAGATCATTATAGCAGGCCCATCTGCTAAGCAATCACAACCAGCTTCATCTGCTAAACAATCAAAACCTGTCTTAACCCCACAACAGTGGAAACCCAAAAGTCAGTTCAATCTCATTGACCAATTAGGAAAGACTCCTGCGCAAATATCTATCCTTGAGCTGCTTCGTATCTCTCCTGCACACAAAGAAATCCTGGATAAAACCCTCTTAGAGTCGTCAGTCCCGAAGGACATTGATGTCAATCAGTTTGAAACTATGGTGGGATATCTCACCACGCCGCAACATGTCACCTTCTCAGATCAGGATTACTCATCATCTAAAACCAACCACAATGATGCGTTACACATAGAAGTTTTTGTCCACAAGCACAAGGTTAGACGGGTCCTAATAGATGGCAGAGCGAGATTGAATATATGCTCCCTTAAATTGGTTAAGGCTCTTGGATTCTCTGATGCATGCGTGGACCCAACAAAAAGCATAGTGATCAAAGCATATGATGACGAGGAACGCTCTTCGCGAGGTGTTATCTCTCTCCCTATCAGAGTGGGACCACTCATTGTCGACACAACTTGCCAAGTCCTGGATTTGGAACTACCATACAACATCTTACTTGGCCGCCCATGGATCCACGCCTTAAAATCTGTTCCGTCGACATACCACCAATGCCTCAAATTTCCTTTTGATGGTACATAAGTAACCATATACGGAGACCCTGACCCTTTCCAATATTGTACCAATTTAAGGGGCATCTCTGAAAACCAAGTACTGATTAACCGAGAAGCACCTGGCTCCTTGTCGTCCAAATACATCGACCCTTCCACGCTCATGTCATCTTCCGTATTCATTCCATCCACGTCTTCCGCCATACCACCACCCTCCACCAATCCTAAGACTGAGGCAACTGTCAAAATCCAGGATCTGGGTTGCGGAGAGTTTAAACTAAATACAGCATACAGCATAACTACAATACCCACTCCTCCAAAGATATATGGTCGACCATGTTTCAGAATGGAACCGCAAGAATCATTCAAAGTTCCACCGAATACAGTTTTCATCAAGTGGGGAGACATGAGTGATGAAGACCTTGCTGACATCATAGGATGGATCTATAGGGATACAGTCTCATTACCTCCACTACCAGTTCAGAAATACGGCAAGGGTTACAACATCATGAAGGCTAAAGGCTACGATGGTGCTAGTGGCCTTGGAAAAAATAAAACCGGTCGAAGGGAACCTATAGAAACTTTCCAAACTCTGAAGTATCTTGGATTAGGGTTTAGATCAATCGACAATGGTGATCGACGTACCTCTGGACTTTCCAGTGAGCGAGTACATGCTTCTGAAAGTGTCGAGACTACTAGGAAGTCCCTAACCGAAATAGACTCCCACGAGTGGGAATTTGGCTCCGAACGATCCCTAAGTGACTGTGGCCTCGATGATTTTTTTGTCGAACCAGGGGAACTGACCTCTGAACAACGGTTTTGGCAAACATTCAAAATGGAGCAAACACCAAACAGTCAAAATCCCACTACCACTTCCCATGACACACAACGACTGCCATCTGAACCCCCTCAATCTAATCTATCCGAAGTATCAGAAGACATTGATAGCCAAGACTCTAAAACCTTCACTCCTTATTATGACAACGAATATGACACCAGTGAAGGAGAATAATAGATAGAATCCGATGTTGAGTTGGACGATGATAACCTCATCTATAACATCAATGAATCCATCTGTATGCTATCGACATCCTCACCCGAGTTCACTAGCCTTGACGATGGCATTTCATTAGTCTACCCTGAACTAGTTGATTGGGACCAACAAGGACCGCCAATTCTAGATACATTCCAAAATGATGAAGCCATTGCAGAATTCATGGGATTGCGAGAAGGCATACCAAGTGGGGACCACAAATCTGGATTTGCTATTGATTTAGACTGCACGACATACTTCGGTGAGACTGTCCAGTCCTCTAGTCGCAAAAGCAAAAATAAAGTAAAAAATGAAATGTCTCTAGGTGAAAACTGAAAGGCACTTCTTAACAATAAAATAGTAAAAACAAATGACGTATCTGCGGGTGAAAACCTCTCTGAGGCGCCCAAAGATGGAGGACTGGACTTTCTCCCCGTGCAACAGGAAAAATCGGCCATGCTTGTTGAGGACACCATAGAGGATAACATTTCAACTCCAGAAGACCCCAAGATGGTCCTATTTGCAGCATCATTGACAGATGAAGAGAGACTGGACTTTCATAAATTCTTTGCAGAACGGAAAGTAAACTTTGCATGGTCCTACGCTGACATGCCAGGATTGGACCCCGAACTAGTTCTCCATCACTTGCCACTAGTACCCAATGCTAAACCAGTCAAGCAGAAGTTGTGCAAAATGCACCCTCAAGTTGCTCTATTGGTTAAAGCCGAGCTAAAGAAATTATTGGATGCTGGATTCATAAGGTCCATAGATTATGCTGAATGGATTTCTAATCTAGTGCCAGTGACAAAGCCAAATGGGCTAATTCGGGTATGTACAAATTTTTGGGACCTAAACAAAGCATGTCCCAAGGATGACTTTCCTTTACCAAACATTGATATCATAGTGGACCTTACAGCAGGACATGAGATGCTATCCCTCATGGATGGTTTCTCTGGTTATAATCAAATCCGCATCGCTCCTGAGGATCAGCACAAAACAACATTTACTTGCCCATGGGGTACATACTGTTGGAATGTCATGCCCTTCGGTCTCAAAAACGCAGGTGCCACATATCAAAGGGCTATGACCACAATCTTCCATGACATGATGCACAATATAATGGAGGACTATGTAGATGACTTATTGGAAAAATTGACCACTAGGAAAGATCATTTGAACGTACTCGACAAAATTTTCAAGAGACTGGAAGAGTACAAAGTTTGACTAAACCCTAAGAAGTGTTTTTTTGGGGTCACATCAGGAAAGCTGTTGGGATACATCATCTCCCGAAGAGGCATAGAGGTTGACCCAGCAAAAGTCAAAGAAATCATTGACATGCCTCCACCTAGAGGAATTAGTGAACTTAGAACCCTACAGGGCAGAGTGCAATCTATTCGCCACTTCATAGCTCAATTGGTAGATAAGTGCCACCCATTCCATTATCTGTTACGCAAAGGTGTCCCCTTTGTATGGATGGATAAATGTCAACAGGCCTTCCAACAAATCAAAGATTACCTGCTATCAACATCAGTCCTCATGTCGCCTATTCAGGGAAAGCCATTAATTTTATACATCTCGACCACTAGCTCAGCACTGGGGGCATTACTGGCTCAAAATGATCATGAAGGGAAAGAAAGAGCAATCTACTACATCAGCCGCACATTGATAGGTTATGAGTTGAATTATACATACATTGAACGTGCATGTCTCGCAGTTGTCTTTGCAGCCCAAAAACTAAGGCATTATATGCTTAATCATCAGACACAACTGGTTGCCAAGATTGACCCATTAAAATATCTATTGAGTCGAGCAGCATTAACAGGCCGATTGGAAAAATGGGTCATGATCCTAAGTGAGTACGACATACAGTATGTTGAACGCAAGGCAATAAAAGGGAAAGTAATAGCAGATCAACTGGAAAATGCGCCAATGCAAGCCTCTCATCTGTTGGTAACTGATTTTCCTGACGAATCCATTTTTCATACGGAACCAGCAACACCATGGAAGTTGTACTTTGATGGGTCCCACACTGGCCATGGCTCAGGCGGTAGAATCTTATTCATCACACCACAAGGGGATTCAATTCCTAAGTCTTTTTGAATTGCTTTCCCTTGTACAAATAACATTGATGAATACGAAGCACTAGTTACAGGTCTCAAGTTGGCAATCAAATGGAAAATTTAGACATTTCTTGTATTCGGGGATTCCCAGCTAGTAATTAATCAAGTGAATGGTGACTATGAAACAAAGGATGAGAAGTTGCTTCCGTACAAGAGGATGGTGGACAGTTTCCTAACATACTTCCAATCAGTGTCTTTTGAACAAATTTCCAGGGTACAAAATAAGGCAGCTGACACAATGGCTACTATTAGCTCTCTCTTGGAAATCTTGAAAAATGTGTCACAATTTGAGTTCCTAGTAGAACGACTATTGATACCGGCATATGATATCCCAGAGTCGGAAATGGTTTGCAAACTTGTTGGTCCCAACTCTCCTTGGTATCAGGACATTTATGACTATCTAAAGACTCACACCCTTCCATTGAACCTATCCAATAACCAAAGAAAGTCCTTCATTAGGAAATCCGCAAGGTATGCCATTATTAGTGACACCCTATACCGCCGTAGTTTTGATAATACCCTCCTTAGATGTCTTAACACCGATGAAGCATGTATGACCTTACGAGAAGTGCACGATGGTATATGCGGATCTCATTCGAGCGGTCCTACTTTGGCTAAGAAACTAACGAGACTTGGATATTATTGGCCGACAATGGAAAAAGATGCACTAGAATATGTCAGAACCTGTCGCAAGTGTCAGATCCATAGTGATTTGGTCCATGCTCCAACACAAGAACTTCGGCCAATCACTTCTCCATGGCCCTTCACTCAATGGGGGCTCGACCTCGTGGGTAAGATTCATCCAACCTCCTCCAACGGCCATAAATTCATTATCACTGCCACTGAGTATTTCACAAAGTGGATCGAAGCCATTCCATTGACATACATTATTGGCAAACAAATATCAAAGTTCATCCTCAACTACATCATTTGCCGGTATGGTCTCCCACAGTCCATCATCACTGACAACGAACATCCGTTCAAAAACCAAGACATACGTGAGTTATGTGAGCGATTTCATATCCAACACCACTTTTCATCCCCATACTACCCCAAAGAGCTTGGCCAAGCTGAGGCGTCGAATAAAACCATTATCAAGATCCTTAAAAAGTATCAATGGCGTTAGCGCAATTGGCACAACTTAACCTGCTCGTGGGCTTACGAATAGCATCCGATGCGCTCTACGGGGCTACCCCGTTCACCTGGTTTTGGTGCGCCATCTTACCCATTGAGGTCGAAATTCCTTCACTACGGGTCTCTTTGAAGGGTCTAACTAATGAGGATGAATACCGACAATCACGCTTGCACGAGCTAGAAATGCTGGACGAGAGAAGACAAAACTCACTGAATCACCTCCAAGTGTATCCAAAGCGCCTTTGTCGCAGCTACAATAAAAAGGTTATGGTCAGAAAGTTAGACATTGGCGACTTGGTTCTCATCAGAACCCTAAGAACCAAGCAGACGAGAGAAAAGCCAGGAAAATTTGAACCAAACTGGCTGGGTCCATATATTATCATATCTTCTTTCAGTTCTGGAGCATATCAACTGGCAACACCAGATGGGGAACAGTTGACTAAGCCCATCAACAGTTTACACCTCTGAAAGTTCTACGCATAGCATCAGAGGACAAAGCTGAGGGCCCTAAAAATCATAAAAATTGAAAAATGAAAAAAAAAATCGTCACCTTGATGAAAACCTGGCAAACAGGCGTCTTGGTGACACCAAAAAAATCAAAAAATCATAAAAATAGTAAAAAGAAATAATTCGTCCAAATAGTGAAAACCTGGCAAATAGGCACTTTGGACAATTACCATGGTGAAAACCTGGCAAACAGGCGCCATGCGTAATCAATTATTGCTCCACCATCTATTGTCACTTTGTCTAAACTTGTTCTAGGATGAAAGGCATTTCCGCAAATCGCCATCACATCCTACCCTTCATATCATAGTGGATGCCCGATTGACATCATGTTCTGACAACTGTCTGTCTAGCAAGTCAGCGACGTCCCGTCCATGTTACTTGCAAACGGATAAGTCTTAGACCTAACTGGGGGAAAAATGTTTCTCATGCAACTGCAATGGATGACATGTGAGATCAAAAACATTGCAAAATGTTCTAAAAAAAAAAAGATAAAAACATCATAAAATGTCCTTAAAAAAAAAAGACAAAAACATCATAAAATGTCCTGAAAAAAAAGAAGAAAAGACCAAAAACATTGCAAAATTTCCTGACAAAAGACAAAAACATCATAAAATGTCTTGAAATAAGACCAAAAACATTACAAAATGTCCTGAAAAAAGATCTAAACATTGTAAAACGTCCTGAAGAAAATCAGCAACACATTAGACTGCGCAAGGCACACAAGTGCACTGTCATCTCTGGTCTAAGTCAGTCAAGTCAATAAGTCCATGTCATTGTCCGAACTATGTTGTCTCTACACATTTGCTACGTAGGCAAGACTCATACTTGAGTCCCCGAGACATTAGGTCAGTCCTCTTAGGTTTGTCAAAATAAATCATGGCGCAATCTTTGGTCACCAAGACAAAGGCATTTGGTCATGTCGAACTACGAGGTCTCTGAGTGTATGACGTAGGCAAGGCCATCTATCGATGAGCCCCCGAGGCCGCACTAGGTCAGTCCATTAGGTTTCATGGCACTACACTGGCACACACGTCAGAAGTCTTCAACTATTTCTCCATGTGGGGAAAACTCCTAAAACTAGAGTAAAAAAATCATGTTATTTGGCAAGACAATCTCATACCACTCATGTCATCAAGGCAATGTGGGCATATAATCAAACACAAGTCAACCTCGGTCAAAACAAGTCAAATCATCATCATAATCAGTCAAAACTGTCAAATTTTGGTTAGTCTTCAGATGAGTCCTTCTGAAAGATAACCTCTGTCATTTACGCACTAGGATGTGTCCTTCCTAGGCGTCATCATCATCATTCGGCCTTTTGAGCGATCCTCTTGACATCTAAGGATCACTCTTCCTGACTTTAGTATTCTTCAGATGAGTCCTTCTGAAGAACCAACTCTGTCATTTATGCTTTAGGATGTGTCCTTCCTAGACATCGTCATTATTTTGAGGGACCCCTTACGACCATTAGGGATCAAATCCTCCCGACATTCGGCATCACTCAGGATGTGTCCTTCCTGAATTCACCAAGTCTCGACATTTTCAAGGTCATCAAAACTTTAAACATTCGAACAACTTGACATCATCAAACAAGACATCATGGCATTAGAACAACGGATATCCAGATGCACTTGACAAACACTTGACAATTTTCTTTTCATCTTTTATCATGTTATTAGTTTTTCAGCGAGATCCCACTAAGCAGGATTTAGAGAAGCAGCGACGTAGCATGATAATTGACACGCATGACTACTAGCTTCTCAGCGAGATCCTGATACGGGGATTTAGAAAAGCAATGACATATCATGATAAGAGACTTTATTTTTGTCTGTTGGCAACCATGTCACTAGTTTCTCAAGGAGATCCTAGAAACAGGATTTAGAGAAGCAGTGACGTTTCATGGGTTGTCCTCATCTTTTTCTGCTTATGGTTGATGATGACAAGACTGGGGCAAGCACGCTCCTAGTGTGAGTCATGATCATCCTTGTCTGTGACTGTTTGTCTTAGGTAATGGTACGACCTTGCACACCTTGATCTATGTCATATCATGGTGTTTGTTGGCCATTACGACAGTTTGCCCAATGATGATTAAAGAGCAACAAATACTAAAAAAGTCCTACAGTAAAGTTTTGAAGGATTTGTGTCTTCTTGTGGGTCTCATGTCTCCTCCTCTTGTGTCTGACCATCTTCTCTCATCAGTCTCGCCATCTTCTCTCGTCCATCCCATGATAATATCCTATGGCATCCAAAAACATAAGTGCATACATGATCATATATATTGCATCAAGTCCATACATACATAATCCATGGCATTAAATAAATACAAGGTATTAAATCATATAAATAAATATATTGCATTAGGTCCATACATACATCATACAAGGCATTAGATCATATACATAAGCATCATGCGCATCATTAACATAATCATCATCATCGCATCTTTTACATAAACACATCATGCACATCATTTACAATAACCATATAAATATTGCATTATCATAGCATCAAAAATCACAACATAGACATCATAATACATAAATGGCATCATAAATTAAGCATCGTACATCATACATAACATAATGCATAGAACATCACATAACACATATAGGCCGCATCAAAATTGCATCATCATATAATACCATCTCAAAAATATACAATGTCACAGGATAAGAGTCAATGGATATCCCAAAAATGGAGCTCGCAGGCTCAACAATAAACATAGTGTTTCCAAATACAAATAAGCCCCTAGGGTAGGCTCTCATCATCCCCTCGGGGTGAAGAATGTGGTGGTGGCTGAGGCCCTATCACTGGCTCTGAAACAATGGATGGTCCTGTAGTGGCCTATGCCTGTGAGGATGAGGGAACCGCGAGTGAGGGCATCGCCGTAACAGTATGGTGCACCTGTGAAGTCACTGCAGCTGGACTCTGAGATGACGGATCTGTCACTGGTGGCTGACCCTGTACTGACCTCTATGTTGAACCAGTGGAACCATGACTATGCCCCGAATGGTGGCTCGGAGTATGCCTGCGGAAGTGATGTGTCCTGTGGCCTGATGTGTGTCCTATGGAAGTCAACCCTCCAACACTGGTATGGCTCCTGGTACCACTGCCATTGCTGACCTGTGCCCACTACCTGTTCTCGTCTGTGATCGGGACAGGGTAGGATCTCGCTGCTCTGGCAGCACTGCCTGTTCATAGAGAGTCTTGTACTATCCCAATCTGGTACTCACCCTAGCAAGCTCCCGGGCCATGTCTCCTGTGGGTCCTGTGCATAAAGCCGCAAACTCTATGCACCACCTCGCTGCATCCTGCTGTCGGATCACCACCTGATCCCGCTCTACACGGGCTACCTCCAATGCCGACTATAAGGACCTAACCTATGCAAGGCTGGCGGCTAATCTCTGCTGAAGATCAACCACTCGCTGATCACCTGTAGCATTTGGTGGCAACTCTGAGGATGGTATCTCCTCCTCACCCTCCACCATCTGCCATCTCAACAGTCTCTCTGCCTCGCCTATGGCCTCATCCTCCTGGTCATCCTCATCATCCTCCTGCCCTGCCACCTCCGCCTCCTCCTCACCTGCCACCTCTGCCTCCTATCTCTCCCCCTCCGCCTCCTCCTGTCCCCCCACCTCTGGCTCCCCCTCCTATCCCCCCTCGCCCTCTATCTCCTGTCTGGGATGCTCCTCCATCTCCCCCTCCTCACCAACCTCGGGGATAGCATCTAACACTACCCTCGCCACGTGCTATCGCACCGTACGACCTGGTACCTGTCCATCCCACCGTCGCCTTCTACCATCTCCACCGTCATCTCCACCACGGCCTCTGTCTCCACCATGACCTTCGTCTCCACCTCGACCTCCATCATCACCATGGCCTCCGTCTCCACCTCGACCTCTGTCATCACCCCTGCCTCTGTCCCTCCCTCCATCACCACCCCTCCCTCCATCTCCATCCCTGCCCCTGCCTCTGCCTCTGCCTCTGCCTCTACCCCCATCTCTGCCTCTGCCCCCTCGTCTGGCCTGCAACACTCATGGAATCACTGACCGCATATCAACTAGTGCTGGCCTGTCAGGATCTGTCAATGGCACGGGTCGGCGTGCCTGCCACCATAGATCATAAGCCGCTGTCGTACCCAGATCTGCTGCTCCACCTCTCCAACCCCAGGCCTGGGCTACTAGCCCATCTATCTACTACGTCGCGAAGGCCACTGGGATGGCCGACCCCCAGGCATACTCTCTGGACGATCGAGCATACTCTGTTGTCCCCATAGGAACATCCTACTGCTCCCCGAACTGTCTCAATACACACTGCAGAAAATACATCTCAATAATCAGCGATGTCTGTACTGTCCTGCCAATAAGATATCGGTATTGCCTGCAAAGACTCAGATGCTCGTCCTCATCGTCTCATGGCTCACAATCCCTGTAGGGCCTCCAGATGAATGTCACCATGGTGTCAATCTGATGCCGCCACCACCCTGTCTCACCCATGTGAGTCTGTTGCAATGCGCCGGCATAATAGTAAGAGTACGGCATCCCCTCGGCTAGCTGTGGTCTGTCGATAGGAGGGCAGAATATGGCAATGTACTCCCATGCCAAGATCATCATCAGTGTGGTCCCACAGGAGATACTCTCTCCTCTCCTATATACAATGTCATGCAACTGATGATAAAGTGTCCCCAGCAAACAAGGACCCCATGCATAAACTGTCCTATCTCTCCTCATGCCGACCATGACGTCTCCCCAACCAATCGGAAATCCGTGTCCTCATCGGTCGGGAACCAAAATGCCACCAATCAGAGTCGCTAGGAATGCATCAAAGCGACTGTAGTGCTCCACCAGGAAATCCCAATGGATCTCGTAACCCTCAATGCCGAGTCCGGCACCCTGATCTTGGTAGTATACCCGAAAGGTCTGCTCGCCATGGCGTGGATCATACACGATCTGCTCCCCTCGAATTGGAATCCAGAGAATATGGTAGACGTCCTCCAGAGTAATGGTAGCCTCACCTATCGGCAGGTGAAAGGAACAGGTCTCGAAATTCCATCTCTCGCACAGTGCCGTCAGCAAACCCCTGTTCGCCCGAATGGTGGGCATGAACGCAGCATAGTATAAGTCGAGTCTCATCAATCGTCACCGCTCTCGTGGGCCTAGCTGATCGCCAAACTGAAAGGTCCTCGGTCTGCTCTCCCTCGTGTAGATAGGGGCAAGCTACCTCTGCAACAAGACAAACACTGCATTAGCACTTTTGGGACAACTGTGACCATCATGGAACATAACTAAGGGCATGAAAGCATCAAAGCAAGTTAAACTAAGAAAATAGGCGAATGCGTCGCAAATAATCAATTGCATTGCTAAAACGCAAATGCGTCATTCGAAAAGTCAAATGTGTTGCATAAAGTCAAGTGCATCACTTGAAGGCACTTGCATCACGAAATTATGCGTTTGCGCTTCAACAGAGCGAATGCGGTGTGGTATTTCCTTTGCGACATTCAAACAATCTGTTGCGTCACAACTTTGCAATTGCGGCACTCGATCGGTCAAATGCGACTCGATAAAGCACTTGCGTTGCGACAAATATCAAATGCGGTGGAAACCGCCGGAGCGGCTTGTTTTCCCTTTGCACTTGCGTCGCGACGCATCAAATGTGGCGAATGCGAAGGCATTTGCGACTTACGCGAACGCATATGCGTCGCCGCGCATTCGTTCACTATCCTAGAAAGCATTAAATAACGCGTAAAATGATAAAATGACAAAGTGGGATTAGGGTACGTGCCGCCGGTCCTGAGCCCTCTGGCTGTCTGAAAGTCCTCACGATCTCTCCACGGTGCTCTGACACTGGAATAACCATCCTCGCTGCTGCGTCTTTCGCTCTGAGCTCTCAGGTTTTGCAAAGTGAATAGTAAAATTGAATTGACTTTTATCCTTTTGTCAACCTATTTATAAGGTCAAAATGACATTTTTTTACCCAAAGTCAATACTGGAGGCTCATTTCTGCACCTTTGACCTCCCCGTAAGTTGCTTTAAACATGTCAGAATCTGAAACCGACTGCGCCATTGTTTTTCTAGTCATCAAATTGATTTATCGGGACCCTTTGCAAATTTTTCTGGCGCCTGCCTAAAAATTTGAAAATTTCCCGAGGGGGCAATGATACTTCGTACCCTCGCTGGGGCATATTCTTGGCTTCTTTTTCTTTGTCACAATGCGACAAGCGACATTATGACAAAGAGGGGCAAAATGTAGACACCTAAAAATGACCTAGGCCTACAAGCTTCATTTTTACCACGTTCGTCCTAGCATAATTAAGACAGTTAATTATGTCTTTGGTTCACATTTGACTATCGATTAAATAATTCATAATTATTTAATTAATTCATGTCATTTTATTCTTCATGATTATTAAATAAATAAATTTTAATTTATTTATTAAATACGTCACTAACTGTCTAAAGTCTTCCTTTAATTAAATAAATTTATTGATTTATTTAATCCCCCCTTTGTCATTCATTTCTCCTTGATTATTAAATAAATAAATGTTATTTATTTATCTAATACGTCATTAATTACCTAGGTCTCCTTTGTCATTTATTTCTTCTTGATTATTAAATAAATAAATCTTATTTATTTAATTACGTCACTAATTAGATCCACTTTCTTTCCAAAATTAAATAAATTCTAATTTATTTAATTTTTGTCCACTTCCCACTATAATTAAATAATTATTTTAAATATTTAATTATTCATTAGCCTCTCCTCTCATAAATTAAATAAATTTCATTTATTTAATTTAGCCCACTTTCTGGAATTTTGAATTAAATCATCATTTAATTCAAAATAATTCCTTTTGTCACATTCCTCCATAATTAAATAATATCTTTATTATTTAATTATTTACTGGTCAGCTAGAGAAAATAAATTTTATTATTTAATTTCTCCAGCAACCTCTTTTTCTGTGCCAGTCTTGTCTTCCAAATTAATTCTTATTTTATGTCATCTCATTTAATTTCGACCCTTGATTGAATTATCTCATAATTCAATCTTGACCATTCATTTCTTGACATTTCCCTAATTTTGACCTAACCCTAATGCATACAGCAACATTTAATCTTGACCATTGATTCTAGGGTTTTTGTCATCTTTTCATCCTGGCCACACATTCAAAATTGCAGTTTTTATAAAATGGCAATTTTGTTCTCATTTACTCTCTCTTGGTCTCTCATACTCAGATTTCTCTTCATACTACTATTAGTTTTGCAGTCATAGTCATTTTGCAGCCATTTTTATCATTTTAGTTTTATTGTGAGGTCATTTTCTTTCATACAAATCCTTCAACACTTGCATAGGGCTTAGTCATTTGTCATAGTTGCTCATACAAATCTGAGGGCATCTTTTATTTACTGCAAGCTAGGAGGTGTAACAAAGGTGAAGCATGGAAGATGAAGACCTAGGGTAACATTGTCCCTTTTTGTTTTCATATTATTTCCTTTGTACTTTGTTATTTCAATGGATTTGATGTTATTGTGCTAACCCCTTTAACAAATCTGATTTTCCCTTGATTACAGTTTCCAGTTTTGCTTTGATGGCATTCTCAGCGTGGGTTTCTTGTAGTTTTTTGTTGTTGCGTCAACTTTTCTCAACTAACATGATGAACAAGAATATTCTCCAAGGTGATGGCTATTGTAACAATATTTGGAATATCACCAGGTGTGCCAACTGGCTGGTGACATGTGTACTTTTTGGCCCGATGCTTGTTTGCTCCTTCATTTTCTATAAGAAGGATTTCAAGGCTAAAAGTACGGGTTAGCAAGTTAGATAATTTTTGGTCGAGTCTAGGTGAAGTTGTAGAGAAAATTGTAAAGTATGATGGTTTTAGAGAGAAATACAATTTAGGTTCTGAGTTATTTTGTAATCGGTTTTCAATTCATGGGCATTTAATGTTGTATAACAATACTAGCATTTGAATTGAAATGATAAATTCAAACTCATGTCTCTCCACTGTACATGCATATCCAAATTTTGAATAAGATAACTAAGGGTTGTTTCATTCATCTCATTGTTGTGGTATGTATAATCCTTATTTTAGCTTTAATTCAAGGAATTAATTAAAATGCTTGAATGGCATTATAGGCGGATATGTTCTGTATAAGGATTTGATAAGTAGTATTGGGTGAGAATGCATACTGATGAACTTGTAATGCAATATTGTTAGGGATCTTATATGTTATGTATTAAATCTATCATAAACCTTTAGATGCTTATGAATCTGACTCCTGCAATGGATATATGGCACTGATCTAAGTTGTACTTATTTGTGTAGTTCAATAATTGTTTGTCTTTGCCTAGAGCTTGCTACAAATTGAAAATTAATGACTATATTTTACTATGGATTGTGTTGTAGTTATCTCATGCTCCACATAGTTGATATTATCGGTGAACAACCAATTTTATTTGATATTATCGTATTGTGTTGAGCTATTCAATGGGATTATCTATTATGTGTTAGTGTTGTTTATGATATTGGTGCAGAGGTTGTAAACACATTTAGGGATCACCCTCCCGGGTCTTGCAGAGCCCAAAGTGTAGAAGGCTTTTTAAAGTCCTTGTTAGTTGGTTCAGGTCCTTCCAGCTGCCCTTGATTGGAATTGGCAATCCCATAGGTAGATTAGAATACCAACCTGGTTACAGTGTAAAAAATAAACCAACACCCTCTACCATTAACCCTAAACCCTAAACCATTAACCCTTAAACCCTCTACCCTCTATCTCTCTCGCACTTCCTCCATCCCTCCCTCTCTCTCTCAAGTCTCACCCTCCTACCCCCTCTCTGTCTCTCAAGTCTCTCTCTCTCTCTCTCTCTCTCACTCTCTCTTATCTCCCTCCCCTCCACCCTTAACCCTCTACCCTCTATCTCTCTCCCCTCTACCTGTTGGTTGTTTTTACTGTAACTAGGTTGGTCTTCTAATTTATCTATGGAATTTCCAATTCCAATAAAGGGCAATTTGAAGGACCTGGACCAACTGACGAGGATTTGAAAGACCTCCTACACTTTGGGCTCTCCAAGACCTATGAGGGTGATCCCTTAATGCGTTTACAACCTCTACACCATTATCATAAACAACATTAACAACAAGAGATAATCTCATTTAATAGCTCAACATGATGGCATAATACTGAATAGACTTGGTTGTTCATCACTAATATCAACTATTTGGAGCATGAGATAACTACAACACATTCCACAATGTAAAATAGTCATTAATTTGCAATTTATAGCAAACGCTAGGTAAAGACAAACAAAATACTGAACCATACAAATTAGTACAACTTACATCAGTGCCATATATCCATTGAGGGAGTCAAATTCATAAACATATAAGGGTTTATGACAAATTTAACACATAACATATAAGATCCTTGAGAACATTGCTTTACAATTTCATCAATATGTATTCTAACCCAATACTACTTATCAAATCCCTATACAAAACATATCCACTGACAATCCCCATTTAAGATGTTTTGAATGCTTTGTGATACCAAAAGCAGAAGAATAGTTGCTTTATTTTGATCAAACCATGGCAATAGATGTCATGGCCGCCATTAAAGCCTACTCGCACACTGCACGAATGGCTCTAATCGCATTTGATGCAGATTCAAATATTAGCCATTGATCCTTCACCTTGGTGAGATCATCGGATGACTACCTTCAAAGAAAACTGACATAGTCTCCATCATGGCAATAAGGGGCCCACCATACTACTCATTTCCAAGGAGATCCACGTGGTGCCCGCCCGTGATATCGCAATCAATAAAGACCTCGCAACTTTTGATCATGCAATGGTGGGCAACCATGGATCTCAACCATCGGTAATCCTGTTCGTTCAACACAGTCACCAGCCTTGTTATTAACCATCGAGAACCTTTCTACCTATCTTATAACATCTTCATTGATTTAAAACATGTGCATCTTATAACTACTTTAGTAACCTATGACATAATGTATTAAAGATGCATCAAAGTATTTATCATTCCTTCGGCTTCATTGGATGAGACACGTGGCACTCGCCTGTGATATCTTGATCAACAAAGACAGTGTGGTGGGGTCATTGAAAGATGGCGGGGAATGGCTGAGATCACACGATGATTGATCTACGGCCATGCGAACTTGTCCCTCTACAAAATAAAAACATTTATTAGGGGAGATGGCCCAGTAGTCGTGCGGGGTGCAAAATAAATAAATTATTAGGGGAGAGGGCGCACTCAATCATGATGATAATACCCAATCTTACCACATATTTATACTATATATTGTAAATAAACAGTCCAAATGTAAATAAAGAAAAAACCAAATGTTGATAAATACTGGACCCATACTTGAACACATTAGAACCTCTAAATGTTGTATGAAAAAAACATATATACATTCATGAAGAAGTGAAATAAGTATTTTTTTGTTTCAAATAAAATATCACAACTCTCCACTATAAGTATATCATTTAAAAAATAAAATCCTCATTTAATAAAATAAGACACTCATTTACACAAGTATTGTTATCATAGTGAAAAAATATGGTTCTTATGTGTACAACAATTGGGGTAGCAATGTACAAGCATTGGATAATTTTATATTAATAGTTTGTCCTATCATAAATATAAAAGGTGAGCACAATAAATAACATTTATTTTCCCATTACATATGAAGGATTTTCAAAAAGTTTTAGTGTTCAACTATTGGTCCATTTTTGTTCAATATAAGTTTTATTTTAAATAATTATGTGTTATTTTTATAACAACAAATAGATTTTTTGTGTTCAACTATTAGTCCATATGTGTTGAATATAAAAGGTAGAGATATCATCTCTCCATCCTAGCACCACTCCCTCTCTCAGGTCTCTCTCTCTCTCTCTCTCTTTCCCCCCCTAAGTCTCTCCACTCTACCCTTAGTCCTCTACCCTTAACCCTTAAATCCTTAAATCCTCTATCTCTCTCCCACTCCTTCCCTCTCTCTCTCTCAATACTCTCCCTCCTAACCCCTCTCCCTCTCTCAAGTCTCTCTCTCTCTCTCACTCACTCCCTCTATCTCTCTCCCTCTAGCACACAACCCTAAACCCTTAAACTCCTAAACCCTCAAACCATCTACCATCTGCCACTCTGCCCTTGCCCTCTACCCTCTATCTCTCTCCCTCCATCCCTCTCTCTCTCTCTCTCAAGACTTTCCCTCATCTAGGCTCTCCCTCTCTCAAGTCTCTCTATCTCACTCCTCCTCTATCTCTCTCCCCTCGGCCTTTAACCCTAAACCCTAAACCATTAACCCTTACACTTTAAACACTTAAACCCTCTACCCTCTATGTAACCCTCTACCCTCTATCTCTCTCCACTTCCCCCCTCCCTCCCTCTCTCTCTCAAGTCTCACCCTCCTACCCCCTCTCCCTCTCTCAAGTCTCTCTCTCACTCACTCACTCTTATCTCCCTCCCCTCTACCCTTTATCTCTCTCCCACTTCCTTCGTCTCTCTCTCACTGAATCCCTCTATCTCTCTCCCCTCTACCTATTGGTTGTTTTTACTGTAACCAGTTTGGTCTTCTAATTTACCTATGGAATTACCAATTCCATTCAAGGGCAACTCGAAGGACCTGGACCAACTAACGAGGATTTTAAAGACCTCCTACACTTTGGGCTCTCCAAGACCCGACAGGGTGATTCCTTAATGCGTTTACAACCTCTACAACATTAACAACAACATATAATCTCATTTAATAGCTCAACATAATAGCATAATACTGAATAGAATTGGTTGTTCATCAGTAATATCAACTATTTGTAGCATAAGATAACTACAACACATTCCATAGTGTAAAATAGTTATTGATTTGCAATTTGTAGCAAGCACTAGGTAAAGACAAACAAAATACTGAACCATACAAATTAGTACAACTTACATTAGTGCCATATATCCATTGAGGGAGTCAAATTCATAAGCATCTAAGGGTTTATGAAAGATTTAACACATAACATATAAGATCCTTGAGAACATTGCTTTATAATTTCATTAGCATGTATTCTAACCCAATAGTACTTATCAAATCCTTATATAGAACATATCCACCTACAATCCCATTCAACCATTTTAATTAATTCCTTGAATTAAAGCCAAAACAGAAATCATACACACCACAAGAGTGAGATGAATGAGACAACCCTTGATTATCTTATTCAAAATTCAAATATGCATGTACAATGGAGAGACATGAGTTTGAATTAATCATTTCAATTCAAATGCCAGTACTATCATAAAACATCAAATCCCCATAAATTCAAAACCTACTAAATAATGACTTAAAACCTAAATTGCATTTTCCTTAAAACCATCAAACTTTACAATTTACTCTGCAAATCTACCTAGACTCGACCAAAAAATATCGAACTTGCTAACCTATACTTCTGGCATTGAAATCCTTCTTATAGAAAATGAAGGAGCAAACAAGCATCGGGCCAGAAAGTACCTCTCATTTCACATGCTTTTCTTCAAAAAACTCTTGAGGACAACAACTATACCTTCTTTATTTCTCATCCTACGCCCTATTCATGCATCCTACAATTACAATAGTATCCATGGGACCTTTTACACAAGCTACAGTTATCACAAAAAGTGTAAGTGCCCCTTTATATCATGTTTGGACTACAAACCATAAAAATAGGGTAACCGAGTTGTATGCAAAGAAATGAAGCTTTCTAACTCAAATCAACGTCTTAAGCCCTCAAATCAAATTCAAATCAAAGCTAACACATATTTTCAAGACCTAGAATTGATTTCACATCAAAATATGGCCACATGTGACCCTATAGTGCTGAATAATAGGAAAAATACAAAAAAATTGAAGAAAAACATAGATTTTCAAATGTCAAGAGCTTGTATTTTAAATCCTCAACCATCAACAACCATTACAATGATCACTTTATGCGTTTTAAAGGCCTTTATATGTCAACCACTAAACAACCACCTCTACAACTGACTTTTTAATCTTTTATGATCACATGAAACATAAAACACACTAATTTCAAGGTTGTTAACATCACTATTGAAATGTTTTAATTTTTTGACCTTTCATATATTAAAAAGTACATTAAATTAATTATGTAATGGCATAAAAATTACAAACATCATGAATTAATTATGTAACCACATAAGTTAAATATAATTCTATTAATAAATTAATATCAAATAGATATTATAATTGCATAACTCATACATTTCAATGTCATTGATCTTCTTCTTCATCTAACTCTTTGTCTATATCATCTGATCCAGATTCGACATTGTAAGGATTGGTCATATCATCATCCTCATCATCGATATCAGTTTCGATAATGTCGTCATCCACACAGATATCATCTTCATGAACATTAACTCCTACATCATCATGATCTAGTTCCTCCTCTTCGACATCTTCGTCAGGGACATCATCAACTAACTATTGATCCTGGTCATCATCTACATCATCTTCTAGTTCTTCGGTATCTTCTTCTTCCACCACATTATACTTTACTGGCCTTCCTCTTGTATCATGTCTAACAACAAATGACCAACCTGGTTTACTTGGAACCTCTAAGTAAAATACCTGCTCACATTGGAATGGAAGAACATAGGGCTCATTTCCAGCTTGCTCGATCAACCTTGTATTAACCATCGTAAATCAATTATCAGGTTCAATAACAGTTCTCTCAGGATCATTTTCATTTAATCATAGCCTGTACCATAGGACGACAAACAAAATTAATCTGAAGGACTTAAAGTCACACTCAAGTATATCATCCAAAATCCCATAGTATCGATTTTCTGAGACTTCTGGATGTATGTCGCTCCTAGATGAAACATTAGTCACCTAAAAGGCTGTAGTTATACCAGAATCACAAGTTTTCTTCATGTCATCCAACATTTTGATTCAAAATTTACGACCATTGCACCACATAGCCTTGTGGTGTTTCACCTGCAATATGTAAAACATGTAAAAATTATTGCAATATCATCAGTTGATAAACATATTTATTCTTGGCTGAATGTATGCAAATAAAACAATCTCAACATGTATATACATCAATATAATTGAAAATAATTAAATAATATGGGTGATTAATATATTTATACATACTTGCTTATCTATTAAACCATATGCTAAATCAATTTCCCTTTGTGTAACATTAGAATCTCCATTACAATGAGCTTCTTTAACCAATGAAGCCACACCTTCCCATGTTAATGCATGACTAGATTGTTGACATTGTTCAATCCATATCATCATCTAATCAAGATTGTTTGCGACGTACAAATGTAGTGAATCCCACTCTCCACCAACTGTATCAAAAAAATTTGAAATTCGCAAACGAAGTATAATTAGTTAAATACCACAGTATACGACCTTAATTTATAATTGATGTATATTGAAGATTAAAAATTAAATAAGTACAATATACATAAAAACCATATGTAAAATGTATTCCAATTAATCTCCATGACCATCTTATAATTACCTCTCACTTTCGTCAATCTACCTTTCCCCATCAAGTACTCCCCTTCAAATTTTTTAATGGAGTTGGGATCCCAAATGCGATCTACATGGATCTTTTTTGCAAACTTAGGAAGATATTCTCTAATGTACACCATGGTTTGGTATACCATATACCCCTCCACCATAGAATCCTCAAAATGTGCTTTTTGTATAACCAAAGCCTTCAAAAATTTCAAGTGCCTCTCAACCATCCACATTGACCTTGTGTGTATAGGTCCACAAAATTCAATCTCCTCCAATACAAAGGTAGACACTTTTGTATTTCACACATTAGACGACGAATTTTTCTCTTCCAATAATTTATATCTTCGTTATAGATTTCTGTAGATGACAACCATCTACAAGTGATTCAAGGCGCAAATATATTAATGAGATTTAACAAAAATATATAGTATATTAAATAACAAGTAAAACAAATGGCAATTATAAGATGTATACAAAAAATTGAACAAATATCGCTACTTACCTCATGTTTTTTCCAAGATCATATATAATATTGCTTGACATTGTTGTCAAAGTTGTCTGGGAGAGATAGAGGTAGAACATACTACAACAATTATTAAATGATCTTTTCATTATTTTTCCAAAAGTAGTAAACATAATACACTGAAAAATACATGCATTATACAAGTGTATATAATATACCAGAATAATTACCTTAATGAAGGTATGCCAATCATGCATTTTCATCCCTGACCCAAATTCACCTTTCTTTGTTATTATATTGTTTATGTTTGCAGCAAATCTTGTGGGAAATCAAATTTTTCGTATGACTTCTTTTATAGCATTGCTTTGCTGCTCTGTTAATAATCAAAGAAGGGCACTTATATTAATTTGGTCTCCATCCCTATTTAATTGAATGAAATTTTTCATTGCATGATTGGCTTCTTGAATGTCACTACAAATTTTGACAATTTTTTCTTTGTCATGCCTTCCATCCAATATTTTTCATAACGTTTCTATTATATTCTTTCTGATATGTATTGTATCAAATAAATGCACAATTTGTAGCTGCTCATAGTAGGGAAATCTACTAAATTGTCTAGGATAACTTTTTAGTCCCTATGGAAGCTGACCATTAATGTCTTGACAACCTTCATGAAGCATATAAGTTAAATAAATTAACAACGACAATCATTGTCAATTACAGCATGAGTAAACACAACACAATATAAAAATATAAATTCAAAACATATCATATATTATAGATAAACAATTTGATCTGATGTATAAACATATCATATATTTTTCATGGTTTTGATGTACTCTCTTCTTTCCCATTGAAAAGATATTTTTTCAATAGTTCGATACTTATGATTTTTATGGAGGAAGTGCCTATACTCATCAAACACTTGCTTTCCTAAACTTGTTGAACGACGAGATTTCATCTTTGGACCACAAATTGGACATGCAACATTTTCCTTTGTTTTAAGACCTGCAAGATCATATATAATTGGATTAAATATGTCAATTTTTATGATTATATATAATGAATAGATTATTTTAAAAACATGCATGATATCTACTTCATAAAATTAAATATTGTTAAAGTGTAATCGAACATTATAACATACCACAAAAATGTGTTAGCCATGGGGCATCATGAATTGTCCATACAAGCATTGCATGAAATTGAAATTGTCTTTCTCCTATTGGTCTAGAGACATCATACACAGTGACGCCATTCCATAACTTTAGTAACTCGTTGATAAAATGATCGATATATGCATTCACATCTTTAACTTGGTGCTTACCTACTTGAATGAACATAAATATTACATAATTATTATAACCATTTTACTGCAATATATATAAATTAAAGTACATGACTATTGAATGAAAAAAATATAAGTCATTATGCAACAAATAAGACAAATGAGATGCTACTACGTTAAAGAAAATTGATGTAAACAAATACTTAGAACAATCATTGACAACATTATGTGCTCTCTCTTTATTGACATCCATGGAGGAATGTTATTGTTGATAACAAAAGCAGGCCACACCAAGTAAATAGATCTCAACTTTCCAAATGGATTGACACCATCTGCTCCCAATGAAATCTTGAGATTACACTGGTAGATTTTGATCCATGTCCCTAAATGCAGAACCATCCGCAGGCATTCGAAGAATGTCATCTCCACTTCTATTCCATATATGTTAATCCATAAATTGTGCTAAGCTTTCTCACCTAAATAATCATTGCATGCGTGGAATAATGGGAATATAACGAAGAACCTTGCGAGGTACCTTTTTTGTTAGTTGATCTATTCGATATCTACTGATATGACATTCTGAGAATTCTGTTGCAAATTCTTGTTGTTTATGATATATAATATGATCATTGGGACATGCATATATTGCTTGATACTCCATTCTGATATCTTTCATAATGCCAAATAAATTTTGTTATGAGCGATGTAAAATATTTGATGGTGGTAACAAAAATTCACCAATCAATCTACAACAAAAAATAATTTGTTAATATAAAGAATATTAATGGTACATATTTCATCATTTTTTTACTAGTGATGAACTAACGACAATTAAAATAGATAAAAAAAGATGACATATATGACATACCTTAACATCCGTGAGATTGCTATGTTTGATAAACCATTCATAACCTTCATGTTCAACAACAACAATACAACAAACATAAGAGTTGTTTGAGAGCCTTCATAAAGGGGCTCGTATGCCTTCTCAAGTACAAGTAAATCATGAATATCATCAAAGCCATCTCGATCATCATGATCAACTTTGCCACTAAATGTGTCATGGATCAATGTATTTGTACCATCATCTTCAACTGTATTTTTTGGTGCATGATCATCTTCTTTCATAGGATCATTCACTTCATCTTCGATATTCACAGCTCCATGTTCGTCCGCTTGCAAAACCACATTCTCTAGGCCTTGATAATCCATATCATCTACCCTAGGGCACCCCACCTTTATAATAATGATAGAAAAAAAAACCATGATCATGATCAAGTGATTATATATATATATATAATGTTAAAACAATATAAACATTTACAAATTCAATCAATATAAACACATATAATGAACTTCTTACCAATGGACGATAATGATGTCCCCCTTCAACGTGACCATGCTGCCTATAATGTTTCTCAGCTATTGTGATTAAAATTCATCTCGTCTTTAAGCACTTGTAATTATTGCAAGGACAATAAAATTTCCCGTCACCCTTTCTTTTCAATCTAACCCACCATCTATCAAGTGTCTTCATTTTTTTTGGACTCATATTATCTGATATGATTTTTCTTTACCAAGCTTGACTATTTAGATCTTCAAAAAATATCAAACTCACACTCCAATAATTTTTATTCATAGACAAGTAACAAAGTCTAATAATTCTGATATTTTACACCAAAGAAATTTGGCATGCAACCACCCTTGCAAAAGAGAAGATAGTCTGAAGTTAATGACCCCAAAAAACACTTTAAAATGTTAATTCCAAAACTTATTAAATTCTGATTTTACTATGGTTTCCAACCGCTAGACTCCTAAAATCAGAATATTGAACTTGATCGCAAACTTCCTACAACGATGGAGGTAGCGAGCTAGTAAGAGCAAGTGACCCATTTCTAAGGAGCAACAAGTCGAAATCATCATTGCTAATGTCAATATGGATTTATCCTTTTAGTTAAAGATGTAATGTGTCACTTCTTATGACGAGTTTATCCCTAGGGCTGCCAACATTGAGAGAGCCCTAATCGCACAAGGAAGCACACACTAGTAGAATTTGACAAATAAATGACTAGGTGACTAAAACTTTTATTCACAACAACTAAAAATGACTAAATTCTGCTCATTTTTTGCAACTCAACTATAAATGAGTAAATAAATTACTAGTTTGGTCGTTGATTAAAAAATATTTAGTCACACAAATAAAAATGACTAAATAATTAGTCATTTATTTAGTCACAATCCATTTGAATAAATCATTTAAGGAATCAAAAATATAGCCCGTCAAAATACTCTAAAAATTTAATAAACATACCCTAAATTTTTTTTCAAAATCTTATTTTCAGGCGTAGCCCACCATAATGGAGTTTTCATTTTAATAAACATACTCTAAAACCTTCCTCAAAACATTATTTTCAAGCATAGACTGCCAAAATGGAGAATTGTTTTAGTAAAGAATGACAAAGAACAGTGAGGAGATGTGTGTGAAAGGAGGCATAGGATTCATTGTTGCTTATTTCATTCCTGCTTTGCTCAACAAATCTTACATTGTTCCCGCTACTATTTGTAATCTAGGTATTTATTTGACATATATTTGCATAATCTTAAATTCCTTTAGAGGCTTTTGAAGTATCAATGTATCCTATATAGGGTTTAGAATGATTTCTTTTAATTAAAAAAATAAATAAATGATGTATTTCTAGGCTATAATTAGATAATGTGGAGATCTCCTAAATCTGCCGTGACACACTATCCTCTTTGGCACTATATTCATTACTCCAACTACTAGGGTTTTGCATGTGACATCTTTAATATCTTCATGACCATGGCTTTTAAATAGATCTCAGTCTTTGCTTTAATCCTTTTCATGGTAACCCTTGAGTTCCATAATCCACCTTCAATCTCTTCTAAGAACGTTGTCTTAAGCTAGACTGCATAGTATGCATATAAAGCAAGTCCTTCATACCTGCCATTGTACCAAACCACCACTCATTGTCTTGATTAAAATGTTGCCTCCATAAGCACAATAGCATGTTTTAAAATGATGGTTGCTAGTGATTGACCATTAAGGTCACCACTTTCATCAAGATACAATGAGATTTTTGTCTTCAAACTCAAGGCATTATGCAAGATAACATTGTGAATTGTTTGTTGTGTACGATTTGATTTTCTTGCACATTTACTGCTTTGCTAACTTCCTTTAAGATTGGGTATTGCACCCTTAGCTACAATCTCAAACAACTCACTCACTATCAAATCAAACTATGCCCTATAGGCTACCTACTTACTATAAGGGACTCATTGTTTCATGGTATTGTAGATCTTAAGATTCTTCAACCTTATTGAAACTACTTCACAGTCCACAAGGTATTATTCACTATTCTCCCATCTTTGATGAGTCTCAAAACACTACTCAAACATGCAATCCACTACCTCCATTATACATTAATGGCTAAGAAGAAAAATTTAACCTATGATTACCACTATTACTTCATTTGGACAGTCATTCGCTGATTGCATTTGCCTTGTGTAACACTACCAAAAGCATTTGAAAAACCCTTAAGGTTAGCAAGGGGGTAAGAAAACTCACTATTAAAATCTCCACTTTATTATGCAAGGTTTGAGCTTTATTATCTTGTCACTGCTCAGCCTTTTTTCGACTGTCACATCTCAAGTGATTGTTATTCTTCTTACCGTAGATTGCATTTACAAATATCACTAAGCTACATAGTGTGCTTGTTATTGGCTACAATATTTAGATTGCAAGATTTTGTTATTAGCTACAATGTCTCAATCTTTCTAGTATTGCAACCTCACTAATCTACTAGAGTTTTTGTTTATGTTTCTACGGAAGCCTAGGGTTTGTACCCTAATCATGATCTTACCAATGCTTCTGTTGGTATTAAAAAACAACCTTAAATCTTGGGTCAGGAAATTAGTTGTCTTGACAAAGTTGTGGTATGATCTTGGATTGTATCTTAAAGTGTGTGGGAAGTTTGTGTTTGATCATTAAGGTATGTAAACCTGATCAGGAAAATGTATCCTATATAGCATGGGTCTTGCTTTAATGCTTTCCATAATGGTTATTAGTAGATCACATTATTATAGTTTGTAGTAACCCAAGATTGCATTCAAGTATGTAACAAACTTGGTTTGTAGTTTAAGCTATACACTTTTAAGTAACATTCATAAGGTTTAGAAAATCCTGATCACTCTCTAAAATAGCCCATTAAACATGGGTTGTGCTTGAAAGCACTACATAATTGATATAACACAACCACTCTGCATATCAACCAGAGTTATAGGCTCTTTATTGCAGCAAGAGGTAATCACTCTTGGATCATGCTATAATTACATTCTAACCTGTTAAACTTGAGACAACCTGAATGCACCCAATGATGATTGACACCTACATTATACAACTTGAATTAACTACATTATATGAGTGCCTCCATTTCTATCACAACATAGCCACATTAAACTTGGGTCACACATGAATGCATTCAATATTTGTTATAGCACAACTATTCCACATAACCAATAGAGTTATGGATCACATAATTACAGTCACAAGAATCTGTTCCTTGGTTGTGATCTTATGGTGATTCCACACAACAAAATCTGGACATAAATTCTCAAAACCCTAAACCTCTAAAAATGAAATCTGATGAGATGTTGCTTTAAAATATGATTTTCAAATCTGGAACTACAAATTTGACTTCACAGCTGAATTATGCAAAAATATAATGACTACCCTCAACCTGGTGATATCTTCTTGAACTTTTTCTAATTTTTCCCAAGAAAATCGTCCTTAGTTCTCCACAAATTATCTCAAGTAGAGAAAAACACTATCGCAATAAATCAACAAACTCACTTTTCTTTATGTCAGCCACAATTTGATATTTTTCTTATTTTTCATGTTTGTTGAAGTTTCAATGAAACTGATAGTCAAAATTTTGACGAAACTCGGGTTCGTCGAAATTTACATGAACGTTGGGGATAAACTTTTAAAAAATTGAAAATTACACATTAAATTTTACGAGCACCCGATGATACATCAAATTATACATATTTCATCGAAAATTTTTGTTGGATTTTGCAGTCAAATTTATTAGTGTTTGGTGGGGTATTTGGAGGTAGACCTATGTTTATGTATCTTCTCTGATTGATTTTTGGATAAGTCTAGGGAGACCCGTGATGTAGGATTCTTTTCTTTAGATAGTGTGGAGTATTGGGCCCTCTTTTATTCTCTGGTAGATATGGCTTGAGAGAAATCACAAGATCTTTTGGGGAAGTAAATTGATAGTTCATTAAGTCTAGTAGCTCGAGTTGTTGGCATGATTCAAGAGAGAGTGGAAGCTAAATGTGAAGTGTCTCTACCCTTGGAGAAGAGAGATAAAGAGTTTGGGTTTGTGTGTTCTGGAGTCAGACTCCTTCTATTCTTGGAGGGGAAAACAATGCAAAAAGAAAACTTAGAGAGAAGGTTGTTGATCCTTGCCTTCGACGAATGTTTTAAAGGTTAATACTGATGGTTCTTCAAGAGGAAATCTTGGGCATGTTGGGATCGGTGGGGTTGAAAGGTATAACTATGGAAAGGTTATTTTCTTCTTTTCCATTGATAAGGGGCAACAAACCAATAATCTCATGGAAGGTTTGACTATTATTTTCACCATTGAAAGAGCCTATGCCCTTGGTTGGCATAGAATCATCTATGAATCAAATTCTCAAATTCTAATTAATTTGTTAAATGAGAAGAAGTTGGAGGTAGGTAGTTGGCATCTTGCCTCTATTGTCATAAAAATTCTTAGATTGAGTTCATTTTGTGAGTTTGTCTCATTTACTCATATTTCGTAGGAGTAGAATATGGTAGTTGATTGTCTAGCCAAATGGGCTTTCAAGAATGTTGGGGGTTGGTAGGTTGTAGGCTGGGAGTAGTTATCCCAAGCTTATTCCCAAGAACTTGAAAGGTTGATTATGGAGGACTTAGCAGGATGATGCTTTTCATTTGGTTGGTTTGATTGGTGGGTTTGGCCACAATGTGGTGGATTGATAGTTTTGGGTTGTTTAGGTATTACTTTGGGTACCTGCTAGGGGCCCCACTTGCTTTGTATAAATGATTTATCTGATGCAATAAATATTTACCGTCTTTGTTAAAAAAGTAACGTATACTTATATATTAATAATAACTTGTATACTTTTATAATTTTATAATAAAACATGGTAGGTAAGGGGTCGGAGCTGGATTTGATGCACTTTTTCTCTTTTAAAAATGATAGAATACTACTCTTAAGAGAGCCTACAAATATATGTTTGTTTGTTAATAATCAATCTACAAATTTCAATGTACATCCATTTAATGATTTTAATTAAGGATCTAATACAATGGATTGTATAACTCATGGGGTATTAAAAGTCATCCCATCCTCCTTTGAATATACTCAAGTTACCATTATCACAATAATTTTTCTTTGAATTTTGCAATACTTGCTTTCATGATTTCCACTCACTATCATCTTCCCACCTACATAATCTAAATATTACTAGCAATTGTACCTTAGTGTGTACTGGGTATGACAAAGAGTTCTGTGAAAGGTCGATTAAGGAAAAAATTCATCTATTTTTTCATAATTTGTGGTGTACATGAGGTTAATTGGTAAAGAGAGATATAGGGGTACATAGAGGGAGAGATATAATGAGATAGAGATAGAGATATGGAAGAAGAAATATGGAGAGATAGAGATAGAGAGGAAAATAGATCTCAAAATAGAGGTCTAGGAATAGGGAGAGAGAGGGGAGAAGTTATTGATGGATAGAGAGGAGGCATGTCTATAGATAAAGGAAGAGAGTGGAAGATAAAGTAGTAAATTCTTCATGCCCCCTCTGCACTTTCATTGTAAATACTTATTAGATACTACCATTGCAACTCCCAATCTATTAATTAAAATTCTTAAACACCTTGCAAAGGCTGCAAATCTCAAAGTCATATTCATTTTCCCTAAGTTTTGTAATATAAAGGTACCAAATCCATTGCCAAGAGTGTGTTACAGACTAAAAGTTGTCATGCTAGTCTATAGGCATGTTATGCAATAACTCCACAAAAATACAATGTGTTATGAAAATCCATTGCACGAGAGGCTTGTATTGTACACTTTTGAAATTAAAAGTACAAATTATAAAATACACATCATGAATGCATAACACATTGATTAAGAAACACACAATTTCCTTTAAAAAATGTAATGTCAAAATTGTTGAGCTTTTTTGTACTAAAGTCTTCAATTAAATCACATACACTTAAGATCCATATTCTCATGTTTTAAAACAACTCAATAAATCACCATTATACTTCCTTTTGGGTTCCTTTATCTCATCTAGACTTCTACCTCCATACTCCCATGACCCTTTTGTATTCTATCATTTTTGCAAATGGATCTAGGTTTATTAGCAAGTCAAAGGAGCTAGGACAATAATATAACTACTTGGAATTCTTCTTCAAGAAATACACTTGGAAACATATGACAACCTCCATTCCTAGTTGAGAGTTGTCGATAGATTGTACTTGAATTACTTTCTCACAATTAGGATTACCTCAATTATCATTGTTAGTTTTGCTCTTATTTAGTTTAAGTTAAATATAAGGGGACTAAATACTATATAATCTGTCATACACATTTTCTTGACCCTCTATTTTCCTTCAAATATTTTTGAAATGGGTAGAGTTAACACAAAGAACACTAAATTTTCTCCTTGTTGCTCAAACTTAAACTTTTTCTATATCATATAGGGAACTACAACCATTATTTCCATTTCCTTAGAATTGCATTTATTTATTTATGCCTAATTCAATTTCATTCATTTTCTCTCGAATTGAGCATGATCATACTTTTCTATATTCTTGGGATTCATATGCCATTTGCATCCATCTTGATGAGGGTATTGCAACCAAGAGAAATTTCCATCATCTCATTGACTCAAGATGTGTTGTAGCTAGATCCCCCTTTCTCTTTGCATGGTATCATTGATTTCTTCTATTTTATTTTAGAACAACTCCTTTGCTAAGCTAGCATCAATCATCAAACCCAAAATTCAACACAAATTCAGAGGTAGATCTAGAGTGCAACATTATTTTTTCCAATCAGATTATGCAACAATATTAATTTGTAGATATCAATCTACTAAACAATCCAACCAATATGTTATATATCTACTAAGTTTGATCTAAGAAAACCCAAAATAGATTCATGCTTTCACAAAAGGAAGATAGCCAAATAACTAAAAATGTCACAAAGAAGAGAAACACAAGGATTTACCTAAAGAAAATACTTTTTGAGAAATCCCAATATCATCAATCTAGGAAATTCCCAACTACAACAACAACTATAGGTCTTGACTACTCACCTAACTACAATCAAGGCAGGAAAAAACATGAAATGAAATAAAATTTGGAGAAATCAAATTTACAAAAGATGTATTCTATGAGTTCATTTTTCATTTATACAGGTCAATCTTCTAATGGTTGAGGTTGTTGCAACATAAATTATATGTAAAATTATAATTTTAGCTCATGAATTGACATTTATAGGTCCCAAACTCCCAAGGGTCAATAAACATACTAACGATTTTTATCACACATGCACATACTTGTGCCCACCAACCCATGCACACACAAACCATGTCCACACACACACTAGCATGTGTGCCCATGCATCTTATGTGTTAGTCAATGATGTAATTATAGAGATACATTTTGGATAGGTTAGATGGTCTTAGGTCCTTATTCAAAGCACAAATTAGAATAAAAATAATCTAAATATTGGTGTTGCAATTTGAAATTGACTACAATCAATGATGAGTTTAGTGCATCTAAAAATTTAGTAGCATATAATACTCTAGTTAGAGTTGGTTTTAGTAAATGAATATTTCTTATTTGTCTTAGTCATACCTATGCTTAATAGATAAGTTAGACATATGTATAGGATTATGTATACAACTTCATAGATATTAGCTTTTGAATATTGAGAAGATATAAACACCAAGGTATTAGATAAACAAGGCTAACATGCCAATTTAGGGGGTTGTCTCTTGTTGTATTGCATTGTTGTAATAATTTTTGAATTTTGCTAGCTTTCAAGATCATGATCTATTTAGGTATATATATTTCTTTAACATTACTTAGTCAAATCAAAGTTCATTGGTTTCTTGTAATGCATATGTGTTTTCAATTTTCCATAACATCTCAGCAAGGAAAATGAACTCTCTATCGAAGAGTGTGCATCAATAACTTGGATAGTAAGTGTCCAAATAGTCATATAACAATATTATGGAATTCAACATCATTATAATAAAATGTATGAAAATTTGAGACTATATTTCACCCGCATCTTAGTAGCAAGCAATTTAAAAATAAAAATAAAATCAAACATTAACACTTATTACATGGCAATAATATGCAATCTCTATTAACAACTAACACCTAAAAATAATTCCAAGAAATGACAACTAAATGGATTTCAACTTGAATAATATGCTCGTTTATATATGTAAAGTGGAACATGGCAAGGATGTGATTATAACCAACCTCTTTCTCCTTGTGTAGAGCTATGAATAGTTGAATAGGAATTGAAAATGTCACAATGCCCAATAATATTAACTATCAACACACATCCAACTATATATTGAAAACAAACAATAATATTAACTATCAACACACATCCAACCATGGGAGAGTTAGAAAACAAAGAATTCTCACACAAAGTTTTCATAAGACCTTGATCATGGATAGGGGCTCTATGATAATTAAAAAAAAAGAGTATTTGCAATGGCATTCAACATTGAGCCAATCATGGCTCTCTCTTCCCCTTTTCTTAGTGGTTTTCTCACTAACCATCCAATTTGGGATGTTTAGACCTTAAACAAACTGTGGTAACAAATGTCAATATGCAAAAAATGCAAGAACATGCTCCACATTACGTCATTGCCAAAAAAATAAACTTAAGAATAAACAAAGATTAAAATTCATAAAGTGAATTCAAATTGTACATGACCTATAATAAAGTTAGTTTTGCATTGAAGAAAAAGTTACAGTCAAAATTTCCTCGACATGAGCAAAACGGAGAAGATTACACTCACTATTCAAAAATACTACAAGGTAAAATGAATGCGAAAAACCAAAAAATGACAATTGAAAACAACAAAAATTCATTAGTGAAAATGGTTTTCATCATCTTGCATCCCCACATGATGCACCGTAGATAATCAAAATCAACCCAAATCTCTTCAATAGATAGAAAATGCCTTCGTTGTAATTAATAAAGCTAAGAATACCTTCTACAATAGTAAAAACAAAATATCAATATGATCAAGATCAACAAGAATTACTATTGATTAGATTTTCATTTTATAAAAGTAATATTATAATATCAATAAAAAAACATTTAAACGTTACCTTCAATTTCGTATTGTCATACCCTTGCATCTCCTATGGATACGAGTCCTTATTGACGTGTCCATTACACATTAGGGTAGATTGCTCGTTTGATTGTGGAGATCTTGTCTGATAAAATTGATCTTAAAAAAGATTATCTCGATTTTTATAGGCACCCGTAGATGGGATGCCGAGTTGATCAATTTAGGGTTTGAAGCATCATCCCCCATACCGAGGGCTTAAATTTAGGTTTTCGCCGAGGCAAACCGTAGCGTAAAGGCTCCTTAGACGGGTGTCTCTGCGACAGGCAAGTTTTTCTCGCTTCAAGCTTACGACAAGTACAATTCATTGGTGTTGTTCAATGTCCTTTTTAATTCAGTGAAAACAATCTAGGGTTTATTGTGAACTGCTGTTTTTAGGGTTGTACAATATTTAGGGATTAAGATTTTGGTGGCCAGTCTAATTCCCCTACTTAATGAACTGGGAATCCACCTTATCAGGTCATGGCAGCCATGGATGTCAGAGATTAAGGTTTATATGTAAGTTGTTTGGGTTCGGAGTATACGTTGTGTAGTTGATGGCAATGTCGAAATAGTTGCAGTAAGTGTTTTTTGTCTCATGTCTACTTGTTTCTAAAGCAACCATAGGCTTTGCACAGAGTTCGTTCTTATCTTTTATTTTCTGAAATGCTTGTTCGAACGTTTTTTTCATTGCTAAAGATTTTGGGCATAAAAGGAAAATGGCTTCTTACTCTAGTCAGCGGGCAGTGTAATCTGTGCCCGCTGGACTCAGTCCCTTGAAGCTAAATCGACCACTTTCACTCTAAACTTATTCTTCTGTCAACCTTTCTGTGACAGCGAGAAGTTGGGGTGATACATATTTCTTTGTTTACAAACTTGTGTAGCACAGGGCTTTTAGGGTTTGATTAAACGTAGCTATGGTGAGCATATAAGACTATGAATAACTACGAACATGATATGGTTAATAATATATTAAGGCGCTGAGTTGTTTATGGTATGGCAGGTCCTTTTATTTGTGCTTGATTTTGTCTATTTGTTGTGTGTTTCTGGTTTTTGGGTTTGAATTTTTTGTATATGTCGCTTATGATTTCTCTCTTGGCAATTTTAGGTTTAAAGTGGATTATTTTACTCCCAATGATTGATCCTTTTACGGAGAAAGTGACATGAATGTATTACTCTTATGGTGGGGTTTTATTAAATTTTTATTTTTTAGGATGCTTGATATTTGCACAATGCATGAGTATTAGAAACATTCAATTCACAAGTTAGATCTAGAAGTAAAGGATATATGTATATATAAATATCTTCTTATTAAGAGATTGTTAACAAAATTGTGATAATATTTTGGCTTGGAGATCCTTAGAAGTACATTTAACACCTAGAAGTACATTTAACACCTAGTTATGTACCATGCATAACATTGGTGTTTGTTTGTTAGTTCAATCTTAGGTTTGATTGCACTTGAACATGATCATGCACTTTGTTGAATATTTCTATATCAAAATGTCATTATGTTAAAAGCCAAAATACTATTTAGTAACATCATTCACTAGATAAATCATACAATGAAGCTATGGAAAATTAAAGCTAGCATGCTTTTTAGGTAGCATTACAACATGATAGCTTTTATACAAATGATTTAAATTTTTTGAATTTCTCGTAAAAGAACAATAAGAAATTTTAGTGCAATGAGTGCAAGGGGTAAATCAATACATGAAAATTATTTCACCCAACTCTAATCATTTCATTCTCCAAATTAGTTTTGTGAGAGTAGTATTAATTTCATTCATTTTTCATCCATCACTTCACATTATTTATTAATTATTAATTATTACATTATCATTTAATTTATCATTTATTATTTTATTTATTTATATAATTAAATAATATTTTATTATTTATTATTTATTATTAGCGGATAGGCTTTTATTATGGACTTGCTAGTCCATAGTCCATCGGCAATCTTGTATTACATGGCCTGCAAACTACTTCATGGACCAGTAAACCACCTTCTTTGGTGCTCAAACTACGCAAGAAGAATTGAAGAGCAACTACTAGGTAGTTGGACGCCATCTTTCTCCTTTGGATTTATGTCAATATGCATTTAATATGTTTTTGGGCTTCCTCAGATCAAAATTTAGTAGTTGGAGGGCATTAATGGCATTGGAAAATTGCAGATGGAAGAAGACACATGATCTAGAGTGATCGTATGGCTATCAATGAGGTATTAGGCCATCGCTTACCATCATGCCATCGAACTCGGGATGCCACATTTGGGGGCTAATCGTCTATAATGGTCTGCGACCAGAAGCAGGTTAACTTAATCCAATTGATAATCCCGTCATTAATTAGTGTAGTTGTCGTCTTAGCCAGTATACAATGACTTGATTGCCTCTGTCTGCAGGTATGATTGCGGGCTATGCACAGAACAAGGAGATAATGATTGTCTTTAATGGTCTAAGGTTACTTTTGAAGATGAGCAAGGAGGACGTGGAGCCAAGACAGTGCCCTCATTGAATGCAAATGCAGTTCAGACACTCCATCGTCCAAACACTCCACTGTGCATATCATTTTTTCAATCTAATCTTATTAAGACTAAATCGAGCAGATATCTTCTATGTCAGAAAGATCACCCACCCTTTGTCATCGCCTCCACCTATAAATAGATTGTGGTGTCCATCAATTCATAATAAAATTTGGTTTGAGACTCATTTCTGTTGTCCACCATCGCCCTTGCCCAGGAAAATTTAGTGCCAAATTTATGCTTGAGGTAAGTCACTTGCCATGGTTTCAGTTAGTTTTATTTTGCGTTTTTCAGTTTGATGTTTTTAATTAGAGCCAATCGCAAAAATTCTCTACATGTGAAATCAGGTTAACTGCTAAAATGGTAAAAATTTCCAATGCTAATGATATTAGGGTAAATGGTAAAAATTTCCAATGGTAGTGAGTTTTAGGGCAAACGGTGAATAGTTAAATTTTCGTTGCTTGTGAATTAGTTTTATCCTTCAATATACATTTACGGTAAACGTGAATGAGTTTTATTGAGAGTTAGTTTTATCCTCACTTTTGCATCCACATCCTCTGCCATGTATTTGCACTCTGCCTTAAAAATATTTCTCCCAACCATTTTGTTCTCACATATTCTACTGGCTTTGCTTGTGCCATCTCATCCATTTCCCATGTCAGAACACTTTGTAGAGAGCTTAGGTTGAAGGAGGTTGTAAGCATTATGCTTACTACACACACTTAATGCATACGAAGCTACCACTTAATGCACAATGACAGTGGTGTTTAGATAGTAAGCTTTACAACCATGATTGAGTGTCTATTGAGCTGAAATTCTATTAGCAAAAATTGTCCAGATTTGATTTCTTTTTTTGATTTCCTAGCTTTAATTAGATGTTATATTTAACTATTTAGATTCTATGTTTGTATACAACTATAAATTTATGAGTCCTTTTTTAAGTCTTTTAGTTTTAACTATGTGTGGATGAGTTTAGATAGTAAGCATTACAACCATGATTATGTCTATTGAGCTAGAAATTTTGTTGGAAGAAACTGTCCATATTAATATCTAATAAAAAAAAGAGGGACTAGAAATTTAACTAGGCAATCCAAATGAATGTTTCAACGGATCTTAATAATAATAGATCTGATCTGTTATGGATAATGATACACATAAAATTGTAAACTGAAGAGCCCAAAGTATTATGTAGACCTATCAATAATTACCCATCCATATGGGGGCCTTAGCTCAGAGAAGAGATTGCCAAATCTGTCTTTCATGACTCTCAAACATGTATTCAACTGCTGCAGACCTACATTGCCAAGAAAGCCCTTTCAGAGGGTAAGCTAGTCCACTCTTACATAAATGACAGGGGAATTATATTTGATATGCAACCCATCTTTCAGAATCAACTAATCAATATGTATGACCCAAGCAGTATTGAAGCTAGGGAAAAGGGGTGAATCACTTTACTTGAACTTATACCAAAATTTGAAGCTTAGTATCTCAACGATTTATTTATTTATTTTGAGCTGGTGAAGCTTAAGCCTAAGCCATTTGCACTTGTACATACATGTTCCTTATGTAACATGCTCATTTGTGCCTTGTTTGTGCAATGGTTACATTCCTATGCAATCCTGCCAGCCCCAAGTATTCTTCAAACTGCAAATGAAATTTTGCAGGTCCATTGCTAAATATCCTTGCATCTGCTAATGGTAACAACCCATTACATCTCTGTGTGCCTGGTAAGAGGGTCTTACCCACCTGATTAGGTGTTGGTTCAATCCTGCTAGCATTTTGGGGGAATTGTCTAATGTATTGCACTCTTTCTTTCCCCCTCTTCAAAAATTTTTTTATATACCGCCCAGTAATAGAATTGATGAGCTTTGTTATCAAAATGAAAATATTGAAGTTAGTATTTTTTTCCACTCCTACCAGGTTTTACACAATTGAGAACTTATGGTAGCTGAGATTAGTTTGCACTTGCCCAAACGGACATGTAATACAACCTGCAGTCTATTGCACAACGTGTTTTTTATGGTTTCCAGTTTGTTGTTTTAGAGATTGCTCGGAAATTAGACACCATGTTATTTAACTTTTTGAAGTTTGAGGGCGACTTTCTCATGAAATATGTTGATTGATTTGGTAGCTTTCTTTTATATGTGCATGGTCTTCTGAGAAACAAAGTCAGTTTGAAATATTACTGCAGTGAAAGAGACAATCATTGTATTTTTCTGTTATTGCATTTCATAGCAACACCAGACTCTTTAAAAACCTTAGTTACATTGATTAATATCTTTAAGAACAGAGCAAATAAATAGAGATCGAGATTTTACATGTTAGGATGATTGATATGTTTTGAAACATTGCCATCCTTATCTTCTAAATCAGAATCTTCATCACTGTAAGTAGAGCTATCCTCAAATATTTTGTTTACTCACAAATTAATTTGAAATCACTGTAAGTAGAGCTATCCTCAAATATTTTGTTTACTCACAAATTAATTTGAATTTTCTAACTTCTCTGTTTACATTACACAATTTGCAAATTTGTTCTTTATACATTTAACTTCTGAAGTTAAATTCAATTTTTGGCTTCTTCCTTCATGTTGTCTCTTTCACTATAAATCTTACAGATTAACATCATATTTGATAGCTTTAGAATGTAGGTTTTGTCACTTTTGCATTGTCATCCCATACATTAACCTTTGTAAACCTTTTGAAACACACTAATGATATTTGATGTAAGTCTAGCCATCAATAGACATCCAACTTACAGTGTATGTGTATTCTATTATGTGCACAACATTGAAATAGGGCGCGTGCATAACTTGGCTCTTATATAACGTGGTGTGCTAATAAAATTAGATTTTATATGGTATTGGTGATGAAATTTAACAAATTCTGATTTAGTAATTAAGGAGATTAATTTTTTAAGAGTAGTTATGAAATAACATAGCTTACAACCTCTAAAAGATGCTTAAAACCAATTAGAATTAAAACTTATTTAGTAATTAAGGAGATTAAGCTTTTAAGAGTAGGTATGAAATAACATAGCTTACAACCTCACACAAACATACTTTCACTGCATATCTATTTTCCATGCTTGAGAATTTTTGGTGATAGTGTGCATCATTTTTTGTGGGGGAGTTTAGAGCATTAGTTTAAATTGCGAGGGAGATGCCCATAAGTTGAAATTTGATTATGATTAGTGTGTAGACATATGGATTTCAATCAAGATGTGGTTTATGAGGCTCTTCGTGCACGAAAAACTTTTCTAATTTGGAAGTAGCCTTTGGGTGGGTACCTTTAGCTTGATATGTCAGCACCCTCCCTTTGCATTGTTGGGGATTTCCATGTTATGTTGCGAGGGTCCTTTCTAGATTGTGGTTGTTAAATGTTAGTTATGTGATGTTTGTTGATGCTAATTCTCCCATTCTTTTTGCAACTGTACAAACATCCCAATCCACATTTGAATTCCATCAATGTAAAAGTCTGTATGTCTTCCATTTTAGACTCGACCTCTCCCCTTACTTTCTTCCACACTTCTCTCTCTTCTCCCACGCAGCCTCCTTTTCTCCTCCCTTAGTTTGCAATTTTCACACATTTTTAAAGAAAAACATGGCACTGAGCTCTTTCCTCAGCCCCACGCCCCTTCACATTCACTTTCTCTGCACTTGTTTTTACATTTGATTTAGTTTTTAAAGTTTAATATGCCATCTTAGAATGGCATGACTTGCATTATTGCCCTCCTCTGCATTTTTTTGGCATTATTTATTTCCCCTTTAACATGGCTTCCCTCTTTACCTTTACTTGTTTGCTAATACTTGTTTGTTGCCTCCCCTTTTATTCCTGCCTGCAATGTCTTATTTTTTTATAAATCTTTTCACTATGGTCTCTTGACCACTCTACTCCAAGGCCCCTCCTCTTTGGCCCTTCCTTCCCCTCCTTCCCCTGGTTGTTCATGCCCCCATTTTTCAAACTTTTTGTTGCATTTTTTATTAATTCATAGTACACAATTAAATTAACTCAGTTTTAAAAGCTGTTTTGAGTTTGTGATGCTTATTAACATTGTTTGTTGTGGATTTATTTTTCAGTTTATAGTTGTTATCATTTAAATATGTCCAATTTAATTTGTAGGCAAATGGTTCATAATTAATCCGTTGTTTAAATTGTTTTTATTGTAAAAATTGGTATTGAAATTTTAATATAAGAAATTATTTTTAGTTGAAAATTTAAATAAATAATGAGTTGTGATGGAAAATGCATGCTACTATATTTAATAGAGCATTATCCATCATGAAATGGAGATAAAAAACTATTCTAGAATTTTATATTAATTTTAAAAATTAGTATTTAAATAATTTTAATAAACTAAGTAAGAAATCTAATTTGAGATTCATTTATTTCAATATATTAAAAAAATTGTCTATTTGATAGCAATTTGATTATAGTCAAAGAAATATTATTAATATTATAGATGTAAAACTTTCTTTTCTATCTTAAAATAATATGCTTAAACTTATGATTATTAATAATCTTAAGATAAATAGGATTAATTGAATGTAATGGCGAGAGCAGTTTGCAACAGTCAGGTGCAGGGCGTCATTTTGGAAGAGGACAAGAGGGGCCTAGTGATTCCTGTCAAGTGTAAGAGGGGCCTAGAGTTACCTGTTAGACGAATGTGGATGACATTTGGCATGCAGACAGATGGGGAAAGACCTCGAAATAATAATTGACAACCTTTGGAGGAGGTGGGCAGAGGCTTTGGTGTGCATGGGCAGTAGTGTGGCAGACCCAGGTCTCGAGGTTGATAGGAGAGAGGTGTTTACATAAATGAAGAGTTTAGAAGGCTTAGACAACAAGACAGGGGTTATAATGGAAATGATGGTGTTGCAAGGCAAGAGGATCAAGGCAAGGGTCGCAACCCTAATCACAAACTGATTAACACCAAGTCAGTTTGGCAAAGGAAGCAACTCCATTCGAAATGGGAGGAGACAAAGGAAGATTCAGAGTCAGGGAATATTGATGCAGTCCCTTTTGGGGGGAAAGTGATCCCTGGGGGTAGGGCTTCTCTAGTTGTTAGCTCGGTCAAGCTTCAAGTGGAGGTGTTGAGGCTGGAGAACTTAGGGTTGATTTTTAAATGGTATGGTGCTACCCTCAATTGGGATTATTTGGTTAAATGGTGGGAGGATAGGTGGGGCTCTAACTTGCAATTTAAAACTCGTCAGAACAATTATTTTCTGGTTATATGCCCGTCCGGAAAACTGAGGGATGAAATAGTCGATGGGGTGTGGGTCCTGGATGGCTATGGTTTTTATTTGCATCATTGGGCTGTGGGCTTGAACCCTTTGAGCCATGAACTGGAGACAGTATAGGATTGGTATAGGATGTCTAATCTCCCCACAGAATATTGGGAACCCAGTATTTTGGAAGAGATCGGGAACTATTTGGGCACCTTTGTTTGTGCTGAGGAACGAAAAGACGCAAAGGAAGCATCTTCTTATGTCAGGGTTTGTGTGGGAAATAACTTGGCGAGGAATATATGGGAAGAAATAAAGTTTCTTTTGGACTACGGTTGTTGGGTTCAAAAGCTAAGTGTGTATTCCCATACCATTCATTCGTTGGTTCACCCCTTGGTGTGCAAATTAGCCCACAAAGTAGGTAAAACAAGGGAAACAAAGGCCTCTTCATCGCATGTGGCGATGGAGGAAACACCCTAGGCTCTGTTGGGAGCACATAATAAGGTAGCTGATAAAAGGGTTGAGGTAGTAGAGTTTAGGAGCCCTCCACAGTTGAACCCTAATATCGATGAAGTGCATCCACCTTTGCAGCCAGGGGAGGAAGTGTTGGATACCATTCCCCAGGAGGTGGATATGATACAAGAAGATTTGGTGGGTGCGGAGGATGGAGTGGAACCAAAGCCTGATATGAATGCAGTTTTAAATGAAAAAATATCAGAGGTTCTAGAAATACTGGGTGAAGATTGACAAAATGTGGAGCTGAACTCCCTAATAGAGGTGCGTAAAGAATTGGTAGAACTAGCAAAAGCTGCAAAGCACAGTTCTTGGGAGTTTGAAGATGGGGAAATGGTGGATGAAGATCCCTTAGCTTAGGAAACAATTGAGGAGGAGACTGGGTTGGGTGGCTCAGGTTCTCTCTCAGGGAAAAAGAGAAAATCCTTCTCAAGATTAGAGTCGGCTAGAACAAAGCTGGGCATATGTTAGAAGGACTTGTTTAAGTCCACCCCAGATTGTGGGGAGATTAAAAAAAGGGGAAAAATCTCTAACCAAGAGAAGCGAAAGTGGGATGGAGAAGCAAATGGCCAGAAAAAGATTGATTGGATGATTAAAGTAGGGAAGAGCGAGACTCTTCTGGAACAACAATGAAGCTCTTAACTTGGAATGTTAGGGGTCTCAATGCCCCTAACAAATGGAGTTTGATAAAGCTTCAAATTGAAGCTTGTTAGGAAAATATTGTATTAATGCAAGAGACTAAGCTTGGGGATCAAAATTTGTTGAAGTTTAGTAAAAAATTGAAGCTTTGGAAATGGTTGGGTGTGGGTGCGGATGGTGCTTCTAGAGGTTTGCTTACTATCTGGAGACCTCAGTTTGTTCTCATGGAATTCGTGGAATCTAGTCGGCACTAGATTGTCTGCCGGGTAAGAAGCTTAATATCTAATTTGCAATTCATGTTAGTCAATGTTTATGGCCCTTTGTCTTGTTTGCAAAAGAGACAAGTGTGGCATGAGTTAGATCAATGCATTAATCGTTCAGGGATAGATTTTTGGTTTTTGGGGGGTGATTTCAATGCCATCTTAAGATCTTCGAACAAAAAAGGAGATGTTGGAAAGTCCTTCAATCTCAAAAGGATTTTCAAAATTTTGTGGAGACTCGCTAGTAGAAATGCAAACTGGGAACAAGTGCTTTACTTGGACGAACAAAAGGAAAGATTTTTGTAGCATTGCAGAGAAGCTTGATAGATTTTTTTTAAAGGAAATTTGGGTGTCTTTCCTTTTACTGTGGACATCAAAATCAACCCGAGGGTGGGTTCATACCATTTCCCTATGCAATTGTTAATTGAAGGTGAGAAGGGGCCAATTCAGAGTCCTTTTAAGCTGGATATTATGTGGTTTAAGGATCCAAAAATTCTAGATTTGATCAAGCTTTGGTGGTTGGAATGTAAACTAGAAGGTTCTAAGATGTTTAATATTGTGGCTAAATTGAAATTTGTTAAGCAACAACTCAAGTAGTGGAATAAAGATTGTTTTAAAAAAATCTTAGAAGAAAGATTAAAGGCTAAGGATGACTTGGGAAAACTAGTTGAAAATATTATCAAGAATGGTATGGAAAATGAGTCTTTTGATCAAGAAAAGGCCTTGATTTTGAAGCTGAATGATCTGTCGACGAAGGAGGAATTGTTTTCGAGGCAGAAATCAAGGGAGGTTTGGCTCCAGGTGGGTGATAGGAACACAAAGTTTTTTCATAACTCTACTAAGGTCCATAGGGAAATTAATCATATTCTAAGTATCAAAGCCCCAGATGGTCAATTGTTGGAAGATCCCCTAGAAATCAAAGCCTTAGTAGTTGACTATTTCAGCAATCTTCTTAATGATTGGGAAGGATCTAATTTAGGTGCTCAAAATGAAATCCTGGGAAACATCCCTTCTTTGGTTTTTGAGGTACATATGGCAGCATTGAATGCCCGATTTACGAAGGAGGAGATCAAAACAACTTTTGGTTTAAATCTAGAAAAGGCCCCCGATCCTGGTGGATCTCTGGCGTTCGTCTTTCATAAGTGTTGGGACTTCGTGGGCCTAGAAGTCACATAGGCTATTGAGGACTCTAGAAGCTCTAGAAAGGTTTTAAGGGAGATAAAAAAACACCTTCATTGCTCTTATTCCAAAGAAGGAAAAGCCGGAATTGTGGGATGAATTTCATCCCATCTCTCTCTGCAACACGATTTATAAAATCTTAGCTAAAGCGATCGCAAATCGCCTTAAGAAAATTCTGCCATCCATCATTTTTGAGGAGCAAACATGATTCATTCTAGGGAGATCAATTTTTGATGGGGTTATAATTGCACGAGAATTTATTCATTATGTCCAGAGTACAAGGATGCCAACAATGTTGTTAAAATTGGACATAAAGAAAGCCTATGATCAGGTAAATTGGCATTTTCTTATGAAGGTTTTAGAAGCTTTTGGCTTTCAAAGAGATTAGCTTGATTGGCTATTAGGTTGGGTGGCGTGTCCAAGGTACTCAATTCTTTTGAATGAATCTCCAAAAGGATTCTTTCTAGCATCAAGAGGCTTAAGGCAGGGGGATCCTCTCTCCCCTTTTCTATTTATAATAATGGCGGAAGCTTTGGGTCGTTCGTTAGATAAATCTAGATGTGCGGGTTGGATTGAGGGTCTTCAAGTAACTAGCAATCTCCCATCAGTAACCCATCAGCAATTTGCTGATGATATGATGTTGTTTGGGGTGGCTTTGCTCAGGGAAGCAAGGAGGTTAAAAGAGATTTTGGATAAGTATTCTTTGGCTTCAGGGCAGGTGTTGAATCTTGCAAAATTGTAGGTTTTCTTCTTCAATCTAAGCAATGATCAAGAGAATCAGATTTTAAGGTGCCTAGGCTTTAGGAGAGGTGAGCTGCCTTACAAATATTTAGGACTTCGTCTAGCTAAAGGGACCCAGCATGGTAGTTTGTGGAATTCCCTATTAGACAAGGTGAAAGATAAACTCTCTACTTGGAAAAGTAGGTGGTTGTTTTGGGCAGAAGACTAACGATGTTAAAATCTGTTATAGTTTCCCTCCCTATTTATATGATTTCATGCCTCCAGCTTTCGATGGGAGCAGACAAATCCATAAATAGGTCAATGAAAGACTTCTTTTGGAATGGTGGAAGTGACCAGGAAAAGATCCCTTTGATCAAATGGCAGAAAGTGTGCAAGTGCAAGAAGAAGATGGTGCAGGTTTGAATAATTTGTTGTTTCAAAACAAGGCCTTGAGGGCAAAGCTAGCTTGGATTATTCACTCCTGTGCTAAGTTGAAATGGGTGAAAATTGTTAAATCCAAATATTTCGTCAATGAGGATAATAGTTCTAGGGATCTTATTGTGGATTATATAACTTGGGAGGTTAAAAGAGGTGATGAAGCCCTTTTCTAGGACTCGTGGGAGGGCTTCCCTATTCTAGTGGCAGAGCCTTCTCTAGCTTGTGTAAAGGAGAAAACGAAGTAGGCCTGGGGAAACAAAGTCGGGGATTTTTTTGATATTTAGGCGCCCTCAAATGATGGATATCATCGATGGAAGTCTCTGAACCAACTAGGTTTGGAAGCCCATGAAGTTGAAGCCTTTGAAAAGCTCTTAATGAGTCGGCGGATTTGGAAGAGAGATGGAAGGGATATAATCCAATGGAAGCCATCGGCTTCAGGGGAGTACTCAGTGAAGATCGGATATGATTTTTTAGCTTCCCTAGAACAAGAAGGTCTGAGCCTTCCTATTAATTTGTGTTGGAATAAGGCGTGTCTCCAAAAGTAGGTATTTTCACCTGGGCAGCAACTCAAGGAAGGATTTTGACTGGGGACAGGTTTGCGAAACTTGGTTTCTATGGTCCCTCTAGGTTTCCTTTGTGTCAGAACATGGAAGAGACGATAGACCATTTGCTCCTTAACTGTCAATTTTCACAGGGTATCTAGAGTTGGTTATGCTCTAAATTGTAGTGGAATACTGCCTTCCCCAATCATTTAATCGAGTGGCTGAATTCTTGGCCAGCACCTCTTAGGCACTCTTTGTTTAGTGATCTTTGGTTGATGTGCCCTTCGATTGTTTTATGGGAAGTCTAGAAGGAAAGGAACAAAAAACAATTTCAGGAGAAGGAATTATCTATTCCCAGACTGCAATGCAAGATTGAGGCTAGTATAATAGAATGTTTTAATGCAAGGCTTGAAGGGATGTGTTTGAAAGAGTGAATTTTTTTGGCTTGGAATTCTTTTATTTTGAAGAGTTGTCTCGAGATAAAAGCTCCTATCTTTGTGGGTTCGGGGGGAGTAGGGTTGGCGAAAGATTGAGGGAAAGTGATTTGGTGCCCTCCTGACCAGGGTTGGGTCAAATTGAACTTCGACGGAGTGTTGAAGGGAAACCTAGGGCCCTCTGATGCAAGCTACATAGTGAGGGACTATTATGGGAAGACTCTAGGATCGCTGGCAGCAGCCCTCCTAGAGGGGACAAACAATGCTGCTGAGTTCCAAGCATTAATTTTGGGTTTAAGTCTTTGCAAGGAAATCAAAGCAAGGAAGGTGGTAATTGAAGGGGACTCTTCTCTAATTATCAATGACTTGCAAAAAAGGAAAGTTTTGAATTGGAAGTTAGGTGAAAATTTAGAGGTGTGTTGGGTTGGATTGATGGGTTTGATCAAGTAATATTTAATCATATATTGAGGGAAGGGAACTTAGAAGCAGATCTTTTATCCAATTTGGGTGTTGCTGGTCTAGATAGGAAATTTATTAATAAGACTCTCAAGTGAAGCTTGTGGATGGTTGGGAGGGCGACCCTCCACATTGGCAGAGGGGTTTCAGTGGGCATGATGTGAATCTCACATGGCCTAGGGAGTGGGTCTTTCACCGCCAAAATGAAGGGAAGTTAAGACGGTGTTAGATTTTCATGCGGCCCTGTACTCTAAGAAAGGTGACAACATGCAAAGTGGATAGTTGGAAAAGGAATTCATTTTTTGGAGAGTCTAGTGATAAAGGTTGGTGGTGAAGGATGACCTTTCTGTGGAAGGATGATATTACTTACACCAAAATTATGGTCCGCTCGTGCGAAGTGAGCTCGGCTCTTTCGCCGTGGGCTTTATTAATAGGCAGTGTTTTCAGTGGTTGGGAAAAGTTTATGTGGTTGTGTTTTGGTGCTCGATGTTGGTGTGTGGTGTCTTGCGAACTTTGCTTCTGCCATTCCTGTAGTGATGGCTTTGGGTGGTCGATCAAAATTCATGATTTCTATTTTGGTGGCACTATTGAATTTAACTCCATTTTTCGGCGAAGGTTCGTTGGTCGTTCGACAAATATTTGTCGGAAAAGTGATGAAGTGACGAAAAAAAAATTGTCACTATTTTTTCGTTGAAATTCTGATGACGAATTAAACGTCGAAATAACAGTGCAAATTCATTGGCCATCAACATCATAAAATGACTCGGATGTTCGTCGAAATATTGACGAAAAATTCGTGTATCCACCGACGAATTACAACCAAAATGCAATTGCAATGGCTCTTCCGAAGCATCGAAACAACACCAGAAGTTCGTCGCCATTTCGACGAAATGGGCAAGGAGTTACGACGAAGCCTTCGTCACAGTTAAGCAACTTCGTTGGACCTTTTCTGTGATTGGTTGGTGGCTTTCGTCGAACTTTCGACAAAATTGGAAAGGAGTTATGACGAAGCCTTCATCGTAGCTAAGCAACTTCATCGGTGGACTTCGTCGAAATTGCGACGAAATGGGCAAGCAGTTATGACGAAGCTTTCATTGCAGTTAAGCAACTTCATCAGACCTTTTCTGTGATTCGTCGGTGGCTTTCGTCACACTTTTCACGAAATTGGCAAGGAGTTACGATGAAGCCTTCGTTGCAGCTAAACAACTTCGTCAGACCTTTTATGTGATCTGTCGGTGGACTTCGTCGAAAGTGTGACAAAATGGGCAAGGAGTTACGACGAAGCCTTCGTCGCAGCTAAGCAACTTCGTCGGATCTTTTATGTGATTCGTTGGTGGCCTTCATCGAAATTGCGATGAAATGGGCAAGGAGTTACGATGAAGCCTTCATCACAGCCATAGCAACTTCGTTGAACCTTTTCGGTGATTCATCGATGGTTTTCGTCGAAATTGCGATGAAACAATTCAATTTTTTTAAAAAAAATATTTGTTGAAATGTACCATCACGGAGACTCTTGGCGATGACCACCGAAGCCAACCCATCGGTGAGAGATCAATCATCGGCACAAGATAGAAAACTCACTCTGATAGTCCATGTCTTGCCGATGACTTATGTCGACAAGACAGATCCAATGTCACACCATTCTGACCTCTTCAGGAGTTTTGAACACTGTTGGTTATCAACAAGACATTCTAAGGGTCTCGCCGGTTAAAAAAGTGTCTAAGAGCAAGTAAACAAATGGAACTTATTAATTTTCTTATTTTGGGGTTCTTTAAATCATAGAATAGATACCATCTTCTTGTGCATAATGTACTTATATTCATATTTAAATTCGAGACCAATTGTCATTGCACATTCCATTTTACTTGGACAGAGTATTCTATAAGCAATATATTGATAATGCCAAATGATTTATGGTGTTGTACAACTCTACCTATCATCACAGTTTTGTTGTTCCCCCGAGAGAATCATACAAAGATAAGTTTACAATACCAAGTCAAATAATATGAAAAAGACTTACTTCCATACAAATTAAATGATTATTCTCACAATGGCAATTGTCTAATTACAACAACAATTCTGTGAAAGGTTATCCATGCTTCATAAGAGATGATTGATCATACATACAAACTACAAGATGCATAGAAAAAACATTACACTTGAGAACAACCAAGGGTTAACAAGGGGAGGAGTTAAGAAACGTTTGGATTGAAGATAAAATGTGTAGGGAAAATGTTGAGCAGTGTCAAGAGAACAGAGCTTATAGAACATATTCTTGACCTAATCAAGCTCTTGAACAACTTAAACAAAATTAAAATACTAACGCATACATGAGACATGTAATGAACTTCCAATATCTGCTATCTTTTTCATTAATGCAAAGGTAGGTAAAGGAGAAATAATTATAATTGTAACACTATTCATAGTCTAGTAAATTATGTTCGTAATTTGTGTTCAATGGACCTCAATTTTATTATTATATTGCCCATCTAATACCATATTTTAATCCAAGGTTCAACTATCTCAAATCTAAAGAAACACCTTCAATTAACCATTTAAAGTACTATAAATAAGGTAAGAATTTTATTTGAGAAAGATTGGGTACATTTGTAGGATTAAAGTTCTCGCAATCACCAGGATTTATTGGCACATAGACACAACCTCCAACATATAAAGTAATGGATAAATACAAGTTAGTGAAATGGTTCTTAATATGTGACTGGTTTGCAAATTGATTGGTAGAAAATAAGGTTACAAACAGATCTACATGAAAAATTATGAGGACAATCTACTATAATCATCAAAATAGATGAAAAGTGCAAAGGAAATAGCCGAGCTACATCTCTAGAGCCTAAAAAAAACACATGCAAGAAACATAAAAAAAAGAACAAACCAATTTTTGGATGAATACAAAATGGTGCCTTCAGCAAGTGATTCATATGCTTTCACACTTGACACAGGACATTAAGAAGATTTTAGTCTTCCTCTGTGAAATTAACTACTTATAGAATAAACCCAAAAACCAATATTATATACCTCCATGTCTAGCCGAGGGTAGGTATAAGAGAAAAAAATTTCCTCAATGCAATGCCGAAAAATATCAATGTGTGTGTAGGTTTGTATTACTCAAAATATCATTTCATTGCCTAAGGAAAAATACGAAAGTGATGTTTTAAATTTCAATCTTCACATAGGCTCCCTTATTGCTACACATGCATATACAAGCATTATTCGAGCTTTAAACTATTCAAATATTAAGGATTTAACTAGCTATAAGATGGAAAGTTGTTGTTTAGACATAATCCGTCATCTTTTACATATCTTTATTCACTCCTAGCGCTTCAGATAAATTTGTGTAAATGAGACAAAAATGTGAATATTTTATGACAAAGAAAATTCTTAAAAGGAGGGGGGAGAGAGCAAAGGGTAAGGGGCAAGATAATGCTTGAATCTATAGCAAAGTATAAAATTTTGATCATTATAAAAATAAAACAAATCTTAAGTTTGAAGCATTAATATCATTTACAACATTTATGATCAAGAATGAATGTAAGTAGAGAAACTTTTGCATACTTGTAGATGGTACAAATTTTCATGGTTAAGTCGAAGCCTCCCATCAACAACAAGATCCAAATATGCATGTATCTATCTCAATCAAGCCTCTAAACCCTTCAGAGCTGTCAATTTTTCTACTAACCTGTTATGCACAAAAGTCAAATTTTAGAGTTATGTCACCACTAAAAATAGAAGAAACAGAGCTTTGAAACCAAATCCACACAGAACAATGTGGTATTCATACAAATCCATACAAATCCATACAAACAAACTAAATTCAGAACATTGGAATGGAAACAACTTAAAATTATGATGCAGAGCATGGATTCAGAGTATAAAGAATCATTTTTCTGCCACCATAGTAAAAAGTTAGCACTTTCTTTCATCTTTGCATATTGGTTTGATGCTTCAAATTATGCATTTCTTATATTGAAAAGTGCATTACCTTATTGAGCTTCTCTTTGTTTCGAGAATAGTTTAATATTCTCTACTTAACAGGGCCAACCACGTGACAGTGGAAGCTCATTTCGCCTGCCGCCCCGCCCCGTCCTCCCTCCACCCCCTCACATCACTCTCAATTCCCCATACCCAATCATATAACATCAATCATTCATTCATTTATTAATAACATATAACATTAATTCATTCACCCATTAATAACATATAACATTCATTCATTAACATATAACATTAATTAATTAACATATTCACATTCATTTATTAACATATAATATTCATACTTTTAGTTTTTACATATCAAAAATATGGTTGTCATGATATGATTACAATCACTTTTTTTCTTTTTTTCTTTTTTAAAGCTAAAAAAATATGAAGTGGAGTATCATTTTCTAAATCATCTGTCCCCCCTTTAGTTGGTCTGCCCTCTACTCGTGATCTTAATGTACATCTAGTCGTCTGCTCATGACGTGGACGCCGCTGCAAGGGGGGTCTGCTGCAATAACAAAAAAATGTTAAACTGATATGTTTTATTATTATTGTTATAAGTATTTCATTAATTAAAAGAATATTAGAGTGGTTCTCTTTACTTGATGGGTCCACATCATGTTCCCAAACTTCTGTTATAGACTCATGCTCAACATGTTGAACACCCTTTAAATCTTGATCTGCAGTTGAAACACAAAAGGTTACATTAATTAATACACCAATTGAAATTAAATATGTTTAAGAAAACATGAGAGTGGTCCTCTTTACCTGATGGGGCCACATCATGTTTCTGATCTTCTTTAGCCTAATCATGCTCAACACGTTGATCATGCTCTACATGCTCTAAAGTTGAAACACAAAATGTTACATTAATTAATACACCAATTGCAATTAAATATGTTTAAAAGAACTTTAGAGTGATCCTCTTTACCTTATGGGGCCACATCATGTTCTTGATCTTCTCTAGCCTGATCATGCTCAACATGTTGATCACGCTTTACATGCTCTAGAATACTGGGATACACACCATGACCTTCATCTGTAGGTTGTGCTCCACCCTCACCAGGCTGCATTCCAATGTCATGTACAATATTATCATTGCTTGAATATTTAAAACAAATAGGCATGTAATTACTTTATGGTGGAAATTAGTATTGAATAGATTGCACAAGTATTCAATTTTAAATAAACTTTATTGAGTTTATTTACTTGCGTGTCGGATGTAGTGGAAGATTCAGTTTTCCTAGTCAAGACTCGTAGGTGTTTGGCCACGACTCTATAGCCTTGCTGGAAGGAAATCTTCAAGTCATCTTCTGTGAGAACTCTGTTGAATTCAGAGCTCTACATTTTTGCATAAGATCATGAATTTTGCTTCTATGGTGTGATAAAACCAAAATTGTTTTCAATTTATTATTTGGATACTATATTTTATTTATTGATACTTACAATTCATGCGACTAATTTCATATAACCACCAGAGCCAAGTTTGTGTTGCATGTGTTTTTCTAGTCTTTCCTTTGTTTCCTTCGATGTGTCGAGCAACCTATGAAAAGTTTGAAATACGTTAGATTATGTAAAAAGAAAGAGTAATCAGTATATAATTACATTTTTGATAGTATCACATACCTTCCTTGGCCCGGTGGTGTCTTTCCTTTTTTCTTTTCAGCCTTCTCCTTTCCATTCGACACTAGGTCATTCCACTCCCTCTCTGGAATCATGGGGAACGCTCATACTTTTTGTTCTTCTATAAATGTGACCTATATTGGTCCCACATACTTTAGATAGGTACCATCTTTCTGAAGGACCTTGGTTCGGTTGAATGTTTTATCACCGAAGAGCACAACTAAACGGTTAATGAGCTCATTTTTCAAATCTTGATTTTGGGCATTCCATCATGTACGTATGGTGGGCCTAAAGAGCTCCAATGTAATATCATTTAGATGTTTATAAAAAACATCATTTCCTGCAAAATGATCATGGGATCAATAATCTAAAAAGAGCGATCAATAAATAAATTTCAATTGGATTATATATAATAATAATTAAAACATTTTAAAGTACCTAAGACCTTCTTTATCTTTATGGGAATGAAATCCTCGGTCACCACAAATGTGATTAGCAATGTTCCCGTACTAGTAATACGGGAAGATCCAGGAAATGCTGCTAAAGTATTTCCAGTACTAGTGGCCTCTGCATTCTCAGGAACATGTCTTGACGCATGTTCTGGCATGTGTTCGCTGCCAAAGGGTGCACTAACGGATGTTTGCATGGTATGTGTTTCCGACATTTCAAATGACAATATAAGCATGGATGATGGGGTCATATGATGTGATGTATGTGCAGGAAGATCAGGATGGACATTTGTACCAACCCCTACTCCTCGGGCAACACTTGCAGTACCTTGATCATTGCCAGGAGCATTATGAGGACGCAAAAAATCCTGTAAAAACAACACATATTTTAGTTCATGACATAAAAGAGTACAAAATATAAAACCATGAATGAACTTATGTTATAATTAAAGACCTCATGACAGCTTACTTGCAAGTTTTGTGATTTCTCAGTCAATATTTTAACCCTCTTATATCATTTATTTGAGGCACTATGAATAACAACTTAAATATTTCTTCATTGTATTTTTTTGGGTCTTTTTTATCATATCGAGAGGGTTTGTTGAATAAGCGATGTCATAATCACATAATATTGACTCCACTTCCCTATGGATGCTCTCGTCTACTGATGGTGCCTTTCCCCGATCAGCCCACTGCAACAAAAATATTAAAAACATTATTGAGATTAACCCAATAAACTTATCAAAACAACATAATAATAAAATATTTTGCTCCTATCTAATTTGTACAATTACAATGAGGTAAACATGTCGAGTAGAAGCACATAAACATACATCAAGTTCTATGCTCTGGGCCAGAGCTTTCTCCATACGATCAATGTCTCGCTGTGACAAAAAATAAATATAAAAAAATATTACCAAAATGAAATCAATAGACTTACGAAAAAAACATAAGAATAAAATGGTTTATTGGAGTCATTAATTGGAGGTTAGGTAAAATGGTTCATAGTACGTACCACCTCCATAGTAACTGTGTTTGTAACTAAGTGATTCAAATTGTAATCGATTAGCAACTCTTCCCCTGTAGTTATTGATTTTATTGCACATACGAATACACGGTTTCCCTCACGCGCCTCGAATATGCGATTGGATTGCTTATTTGTTGACCCAGGTCGTGTATTGTTTATAAACCCTACAATATTCCTTGATGCTTTTGGCCTTCTGTCAATGTATATAGCCACTCATTTATTTTGATCCTTATGTTTTAACTGTATATAGTTTGCTGACTATGCATACCTACGCATACTTCGTGTATATCGAACCAGTTGCATTCAATCTTTGTAACTGTAACAGGGTCTGACATACTCCATCAATTCAATAACTTTGTCGTAACAAACATTTATGTCATCCGTGCAAAATAGGCCCAAACCATGTAATGATGATAGTGATATGTGATATATCCTCTTGTTGACACAAAAATGAGTGTTTATTGAAGGAAGTTCCTTAGGTACCGATTGTTTCCGTAGATGTTTGTACCTCAAGGGCTCCTCGATGTCACCTATGTTCTCATCATCATAAGAACATGAGCCCCCTTCAGTAAGAAAAAAATTCCATGCGTTTATAGAATTTTCTTCTAATACTTTGACCTCTAGTTGATCTCCCTCTTTTAGACATACTACATGTCTCGCATTCCTCTTCTCTTCCTAAATTTCTCTCGCTCAAGGAAGACAAATATGACAAATACCTATTTGGTGGTACCTACACTTATAAGGATGTTGGATGAAGTTCTTTCATGGTGATGTGATCCTAAGATGACATTATGATTAATCTATCATTTCATCGCTAGAATTTCACAGGTTATAAGGTAATTAAGTCTTGATAGATTGCAAGTTATTATTACTACCGTCCAAATGTGTCCATCACAAATCAAATTTACTTAACGTTTTAACTCCCAAACTTTGTAACAAGTGTTAAATGTGACTATAGTCCACCAGTTACACAACCAAGGCCTCAAATGTATTCTCTAATTGTAATCAAAGGACTTTTGCTCTTCATTC
>VDFB02118357.1:0-20012 GCA_007258455.2 Sequoia sempervirens | reverse complement strand
AAAACCTTTAATGACCACTCCCTATATTTTAGAGGGTGACAAAGATTCAACTAACTCTAAATGCAACTAGAAAAGAAGAGTCTAAATTAGATTGTGACTCTGTTTATAATAAACTAGAAAGTGGAATGCTCAAAATTAGTTTAGAATTCCAATCATAGTAGGATTCTTCCTTCTCCAGTGTCTTTATTGATCACCATAATGATGCATTATCTCCTACATTAAATTTCTTCATGTTGTAGTCATCATGTTCAATTTATTCTAAGAATCCCCTATTTTGTTGTTCAGGAACTCCTTTAGCTGTGAGTTTCGTGTTGTAGTTGTTGCGGGCTACAGTGCTTCATGTGGCTACAAGGGGTTAGTTCACAAAATATGCACACATACTAACAACCCTACCTAAGCATAGATATCCAATCACAATTCACACATATTCACACATAAATCATGCAATAACCATCACATCATAATTATATTTTCATGTACTTAAATCAAGTTTCGGGTTTTCATAGTATGTATCAAAGATAGCATAATGTATGAATATGTATAGGAGAAATTTTTTGGTAATGTCTTTGAGAATCTATACAAAATGTAAAAACTAACTATTATCTAGACCCATCAAGGCTTGCAAAATTCAAAGATTCACATTGATTCATATCCTCACACTCTACCAAGTCTTGTGAGTCTCCTATTTCCACACCAACCGAAATCCCACATTATCCTTAGACCCACAAAATGTCAAAGCTCGCAAATGGCCAAAAATTGCTTGGTTTTGATGCTTCTCTCTAGTTTAGATAATGATATGCATATATAATTTTTTTTAGATGTTCTCACCTTTTAGAGGAATGTATGTTAAAAGGTGCAGGACAACTGAGAGAGGGGGTGAATCGGTTGTCACCAAATTAAACTCAAAACTTCAACACTTATCAATTTCACAACCACACTATTCTTTTATTAAGTATGAACATGAAATGTAGATAACATAAAGTAAAATAAACACAATGAACACTATATTTTTACATGGAAAACCCAATGAGGTAAAAACCACGGTGAGGATTGACTCACAATATAAAGAGATTGCAAAAACTGAATACAAAGGTTCACTACCTAGAAGAGGACTCACTATTCAGATACAAAAGGTTCACTACCTACAAGAAGGACTCGATGTCTACCAGGGAGGCTCATTTCCTACAGATACAAAAGAAAATAGAAGATCCACCACAACAATTTACGCACATGCACAACCTTGATTAGAAGATTGCAGAAACATTCAACTCACTGCCTTCAGGAATCTAACACAATGAAGTATTTATGCCTCAACTCACTTTCATACACTTATACTCTTTTAATTTGTGGCTTACTTCATTACTTTGCATAATTCAATCCTTCACAATTCAACTTGCATTTATACCTTCTTCAACCTTATAAACTTTCTCCAAGGTCGGCCACATAAGCTTCATTTAATAAATTCAAATTAGGTTAGAAACTTAACATTCCCATGGTGGAAAGGAATGAGAGTTGACCAATTAAACACTAAACCAAGACCAAACATAATGTCTCAGATCAACCACATGATTCCTTAATTAAATTTTATTCTTCAAATGAAGTGTAAACACCAAGTCAGCCAAACCTAATGAAAACAAAAATGAACATTGGTGTACACACTTTCCAACAAGAATATGGCACACAAATGATGCAACACACTTCATTATGCATGAGAACACATCTCAGGTTCCTTCAGATACATCCACAGTAAGTGTAACAACCTTCGAACACTGAATACCTTTCATTAGTCTATCTAGATAGTGAAAACACATACAACAATTCTTAAATGCAACTTATGGATCACCAAACCACATAAATCTTTGCCAGAATCTGGAGAACACCATTATAAGACATATTCCAGACCCAGAATATCTGAAACAGAACAACGAGAGACTGTGGAGTAGAAAAATTTCTCCCAGTCCACATAAAACTAACTCTACCAGAATGATTCACACATTGGTGAACAAAACTTTCACCTTCCATCAAACTAGAAGCTACAAATTAGTATATATCATTATCAGATCATCAACAACAACCCATCAGATCTATACAAGCATAGGATCAACACAAGAGAAACATGGAGCAAATACTAGAGCACATTCTGAACACATTCATAGCTATGACTTCACTCTTTATTAATTTTCTCAAAATCACTTTGAAACCAACAATTCAACACATCTGTAACATGATAAATATAGCTCCATTTACTCACATCTCAACAACATCTCAACTATACATGCACAATCTGCAACATACTGAACTGTGTTGACACCAATGACAACATTAATGAAAACACCACCAAACATTCTCATAATTGCAACAATCTCCCCTTTTGTCATTCATGGGAACATGTGATGTGAAAAAACATCAAAGACAACAACCTACACACTATTTCAAGAGAACACCTTTTCTTCCTTTTCTTACTCTTTTTCACATGAATTTCTCTCCCCCTTTGACATCAATGGCTAAGATCAAAGACTCTAATTACTCCCCTTTATGAGTACACCCATTTAACTCATACTACAAAAATGAAAAACTTTTCTACTCCCCCTGCAGAGTAGACCCATTCATCAATCTAGATAAATAAGGAATTTATGTTAATTCACTAGACTGATGCACCTTTATGTGCACCTAGTTTGGAGGGCCAATGAACCCCAACCTCTCCCTACGATACTTAAAAATGTCCTTTGGAAGAGCCTTAGTAAATATATCTACAATTTGTTCCTTTGTTGTCACATACTCTATCCTGACTTGATTCTCCAACACCTTTTATCTCAGGAAATGATATTTGATAGATATGTGTTTTGTTCTTGAATGCATCACCGGATTCTTTGAAATGTTTATAGCACATGTATTGTCACAGAAAATAGGAATAGGCTCATCACATATCACTTCAATGTCTTTCAAAGTTTTCTTCATCCAAAAAACATGTGTGTAGTAGGATGCTACAATAATATATTCTACTTTTGTAGTGGATAAATAAATTGAGTCTTATTTCTTACTCAACCAAGAAACCAAACTTCCACCAAGAAAGAAAGCACCTCCACTAGTACTCTTCCAGTCATCTACACAGCTAGGCCAATTTGCATTGGTATAAGCACTCAAGGTGAAATTAGCACCCTTAGGACACCATAAGCCATAATCTAGTGTACCTTTAAGATATCTAAATATCCTCTTTATAGCTGTAACATGTGCCTCCTTAGGATCTATTTCAAATCTGACAACTAAAGATATTGCATGCATAATATCCAGTCTAGTAGCAGTAAGATACAACAAACCACCAATCATAGATCAGTATTTTCTCTAATCAGTTTTAGCAGATTCATCATCTTTTCCCAGTTTACATTTGGTTACCGTAGGAGTAATAACTAGTTTGGATTCATCCATTCCAAACTTATTTAACAACTCGTTTACATACTTGGATTGTGAAATGAATATCCCTTTATCAGTTTGATTTACTTGAAGACCAAGAAAGAAATTCAACTCACCAATCATGGACATTTCAAATTCTTTTTGTATTTCTTCTGCAAATATTTTACACATGCCTTCATTTCCACCAAAGATGATATCATGAACATATACTACTACTATCAACATTTTGTTACCTTACACTTTGAAGTAGATATTATTAGCAAAGCCTTTGTTGAAACCTTTCTTTGTCAGGTATCTATCTAATCTTGCATACCAAGCTTTGGGAGCTTGCTTCAGTCCATACAATGCCTTCTTGAATTTATAAACCATATCCATTTTGTCTGATAACTGAAATACTTCAGGTTGTTCCATGTATACCTATTCCTCCAATTCATCATTCGAAAATGTTGACTTAACATCCATCTAATATACTTTCAAATCCTTATGGGAAGAAAATGCTAGAAACATCCTAATAGCTTCCATTCTAGCCATAGGGGTGAATGTTTCTTGAAAGTCTATTCCTTCCACTTGTGAGTATCCTTTGCATAAAATTCTTGCTTTATTTCTTATAACTTCACCATTTTCATTCAACTTATTCGAGAACACCCATTTTAAACCAATTACATTCTTATTAATAGGTCAAGGGACTAATTACCGTGTCTGATTATTTTCCATTTTATGTAACTCTTCTTTTATAGCTTTAACCCAAATCTCATCTTCATACGCTTCACTCATAGATTTAGGTTCTATTTTAGAAATTAAACACAGATTTACCTCAGTTGCTACTTACTTCTTTTCTTCACACCTTCACTCTTATCTCCAATTATTTGTTCCTCTGCATGATTCTTTTGCACATACTTAGGAGTCTTAATAGAAAGTTCTGGGATTTCTTTTTCTTCTTCAATCTATTCTTCTTCTTCTTCTTCTTCTTCTTCTTCTTCTTCTTCCTTCTCCTTATTCTCTTTAGGTACTTGTCCACATATAGGATCATCAGGTTCAACTTCCCTTATCTCAATAGGTTTGTGCATGTCCTCATCAACTTTTACATTAGCACTTTCAACAATCCTCCTCAATCTTTATTCAAGCATCTATATGCTTTGATAGTAGTAGAGTATCCAAGAAAAATTCCTTCATCAATCCTAGCATCAAACTTTCCAAGATTTCCATCATCTCTTTTAATGTAACATTTTCTTCCAAATACCTTAAATTACTTCATAGTAGGAGTCTTACCAGTCAATAACTCAAAAAGAGTGTTTGTGTTGTTGCCTCTAATCTAAACTCTATTAAGAACATAAATATCAGTGTGTATTGCCACTCTCCAATACACATCTGGTACATTTGATTCTTTCATCATAGTTCTTGCATCTTCCTATACCATTCACTTTTTCCTCTCAACTACCCCATTTTGTTGAGGGGTTCTTAGTGTAGAGAATTATCTTTTTATGCCATGCTACTCACAAAATGTATTAAATTCACTAGAAGTGAATTCTTCACCTCTATCAAATCTCAAAAATTTGATTCTCAAGTTCACCTCATTTTCCACTCTTGCTTTGAACACTTTAAATATATCCAAAGCCTGAGTCTTCTCTCTAAGAAAATCAACCCATTTCATTCAATTATAATCATCAATAAGGAGGATGAAATACCTATCACCATTTACGATTCCTGTTCTAGTCAAACCATAGAGGTTAGTATGAATTAATTCCAACATTCTGGTAGTAGAGTGCTGCTTCTTGTCTATTTTCCCAACTAACAACTTCTACAAATAGTATTAGCAGGGTTTTTGATTCTAGGAAGACCTTAGAAAACATCTCTTGAACTGATCCTGACCAGATTATTAGAGTTTACATGTCCCATTCTCCGGTGCCACAACCAAATTTCATTAACTTGAGATACAAGACACTAGCCGTCAACGCCCTTAAGCTAATAGATGTTTCCATGAGTTCTCCTTCCAGCAACAATCATATCTCCAGATCCTTTTCTGATTTCACAGGTATTATTCTAAAACACAAGTTTAAAACCATTTCTACACATTTTTCTAGCATTCAAAAGGTTATGCCTCAAACTCTTTACATAATATACATTATCAGTGCTATGAATTCCATCAAAACTAATTGAACCTTTTACAACAATCTTTTCTCCTAAATCATGACCAAACCACCATCATACTTTTCAAGTTTAGTAAACTTACTGTTATCTTTGATTATGTGATTAGAGCATCCACTATCAATCACCCAGTAGTCTTCATCTTGTATAGCATGAATTGCAGTAACTAAAGTACCTTCCATCTCAATCCTTTTGTTCTTTGGAGCATTCTTTCTTGCATAGTTTTCAGGGTTAGAAAATGTAGATTTATTCTCCAAAGCTAAGAACAAGCATTCACTATCATCACCCTCACAATCAGATTCATCATCAGAGATTTCAGATTCTTCTTTAACATAATACAGCTTCTTATATTTCTTATCCTTTCTATCCTTATCTTTGTGATCCTTGTTCTTCTTATGTACAACTCTATTTGTACATCTTGAAGCATAATGAGCAATATTACCACAACTGAAACATTTAAAGGGAAACATACCTTTATACTTACTAGTATCTTTCTTCAACTTCCTAGTAAAATTTGCTTCCAACTCATTAGAACCATCACTATACAGATTATCCTCAGTCTTTGTTGCTTTAAATGTTTTTTTTGTCTTTTCCTCTTTCCTGAACTTTCTCATCTCAAATGTTGTCAAGCTACCAAATAACTATTCTTTAGTGTATTTGTTAGGATCATACATTTATTCAATCACTAAGATCTTATCACTGTAACAATTAGGGAATGTTATTAAGATCTTCTCAATTATATCTTCTTCAATCATATTTCCACCTTGATTCCTAACTTCATTTGTTGTAAGTTCAACCCTCTAAAAATAGCTTGTAAAATCTTCACCTTCTTCCATTTTCAAATTCTCATATCTGTGCTTTGCTGCCAGCTTCTTTGTCAATTTTACTCTTTCATTTCCTTCATACAGTTCTTCTAACTTCTTCTAGACTTCGTGAGCAGTGCCTAAAGAAAGAACCTTAGTTCCCTCAATTTTAGATAAAGCACTGAAAATAGCATACCCTGCTTTCTCATTCTCCTCATAAGCAGAAACCTCATTTGTAGTAGTAGGACCACTCGTCGGAGCAACATACTTCATCTCTATAGCCTTCCAGGTCTTGTAACCAAGAGAAATAATGTATCCTCCCATATGCACTTTCTAGTCACTATAATCGGCTCCATCAAACATAGGGATCACCAATGTATGAAACATCGGATCTTCCTTAAGTAGTTAAGATCTACACCAAGGAACCAAGGCTCTTATACCAATTGTTAAAAGGTGTAGGACAGCTAAGAGGGGGGGTGAATTAGTTGTCACTAAATTAAACTCAAAACTTCATCACTTATCAATTTTATAGCCACGTTGTTCTGTTATTAAGTATGAACATGAAATGTAGATAATAGAAAGTAATATCAACACAATGAACACCATATTTTTATGTGGAAAATCCAATGAATGAAAAACCATGGTGAGGATTAACTCACAATATAAATAGATTGCAAAAAATGTATACAAAGGATCACTTCCCAGAAGAGGACTCACTATCTAGTTACAAAGGATCACTGCCTACAGAAAGGACTCACTGTCCAACAAGGAGGCTTACTGCCTATAGATACAAAAGAAAACAAAAGATCCACCACAATAGTTTATGCGCATCCACAACCTTGTTCAGAAGATTGTAGAAACCTTCATCTCACTACCTTCAAGAATCTAACACAATGAAGTATAGTTGTGTCAACTCACTTTCATACACTTCTTCTCTTTTAATTTGTGGCTTACTTCATTACTTTGCATCATTCAATCTTTAGAAATTCAACTTGTATCTATACCATCTTCAACCTTAGAAACTTTCTCCAAGGTCATCCACATAAGCTTCATTTCATAAATTCAAATTAGGTCGGCAACTCAACATTCTCGTGGTGGAAAGGAATGAGAGTGGACCAATTAAAAACTTAACCAAGACCAAAAATAATGTCTCGGATCAACCACATGCTTCCTTAATTAAATTTTATTCTTCAAATGAAGTGTGAACACCAGGTCGGCCAAACCTAATGAAAATACAAATGAACATTGATGTACACACTTTCCAACAAGAAGATGACATGTGAACGATACAACATGCTTCATTATGCATGAGAACACATCTCAAGTTCCTCAAATACATCTATAGCAAGTAAAACAACCTTCAAACATTGAAAATATTCAATCAGTCCATCTGGATTGTGCAAACACATACAACAATTCTTAAATGCAACTTTTGGATCATCAAACCACACAAATCTTTTCCAGAATCCAGAGAACACCATTATAAGACATATTCTAGATCCATAAGATCTGAAACTCTTCTAGAATGGTTCACACACTGGTGAACACAACTTTCACCTTCCATCAAACCAGAAGCTACAAATCAGTATATATCATCATTAGATCATCAAAAACAACCCTTCAGATCCGAACAAGCATAGGATCAACACAATAGAAACATGGGGCACTTATCGGAGCACATTCTGAACACATTCATAACTGACTTCACTCTTTATTAATTTTCTCAAAAGCACTTGGAAACCCATCTGTAACATCATAAAGATAGATCCATGTACTCACAACATCTCAACTATACATGCACAATCTGCAACATACTGAACTATGTTTACATCAATGACAACATTAATGGAAACACCACAAAACATGCTCATACTTGCAACAACATATGCATAATATTTATGAGAGATGATTATAATGGTATGCAAAGTTGGAGTTTAATATTTCTAATTATGGGCCTTCCTTTGTAGATTATATGAAAAAGATTGATCGGTCAAAAATGAAGTACAAATTTGAAAGAGTCAATCTCCTATCTAAGATCACCTCTAACTATCAATGATAGGTGATACCAATCTTGGAAATGTGAACATAGAAGAACCCTAAGAGAGCATATTTGGAGATAAAAGGATAGACCTCACAAGGAAAGTGAAACAAAGTGGGATAGCCCAAATTTCTAGCTTCCCTTTTACTATCCAATGCCTAGAATTAATCATGGAGACTAGATAACACTATTACAAGGATTCAAGGAAGATATTTTCTATAGATGGAAGATTATTGGTTGATATAAAACCTACTTCCATTTCTCACACACTTAGGATCCCCTCCTTTGAAATTGAGGTTATAGACAAGGAATTTTTTGAGAAGGTATACAAAGAAGATTCACAAAAGGCTCCCAGGCTACTAAATGAGCATTAGATGAAGAATCCTCAAGTGAACCCCAACAAGCTAGCTAAAAAATTATATCAGAGTGACATTGTGGATGAAGTCAATGATTTATTAACTCTCTTGAGCAAGGTCATGGGTTTATCATCATCATAAATATTTGAGACATTGATGTTTTATTTCATAGAAGACATCCTATGAGGCACTACAATGTTTGAATGGGAAAATATTATAAGTGACAATCTACATAACTAGTTCATTCATGTGAAGACATCTTACATTTCAAATATGTCTTCTTACATTATATATCTCTTTGCAACCAACTACAAATATAAAGGATTGAATTATACGAGTGAAGTAGGCACAATTCTAGAAAAACTCAAGGTATATGATTTTTACCCTTACTTGCAGGTTGAAAATGTAAAAAATAACTATAAGAGGCTGAATGATGCATTCATTACAAATATTGTAAGAACTCTACAAGGAGATCTCAACAAGAGACTATTCTCCTTATCCTTGGAAATGCTGAAGATATTTGGATACTGGTTCATCTAGTTTCCTAAGTTTACTTATTTTAGGATTGGTTGATTCTTAGGTGCCCCTATCAGCTTCCACAGTACCCCATTGACAAAATGATCATGTTCAAAGACTAGAAAATTGTCCACCTCCCACCACTTGCAACATGAGAAGCATAGGGCAAAGGTTCCTTACCCATTAACTTTTGGGAGAGGTTTGTATGCATATCCTTTAGCTCCCTCAAATAAAAACTCTAACAAGGAGATAAAAGGGTTTAGGTTCCTCTGTCACACTCAAAGAGATAATTCCAATCCATATGGTAAGATAAAAAAGTAGGTGGGAAATCAATATGCTAATAAAATGTATTTAGAATATTTCGGGATAATTGCTTTAGTGATATTGAATTAAGAAAGAGATCATATATGAGGGTATGTGCAAGAACATGATGGGCCAAAAAGTGGTCATATGATGGGTATGTGTAGGGTATGTGGCTTATGACTTTTTTCTTACCCAAAATTGATGAAACAAAAAGGGTTTTTAAAGGAGATTCTCATCTTTCCACCAATATAAATTATGCTTTACTTTGAATTTAATAAATAATTATTATTCATTTTCTATTTGAATTATGACTAAAGTCCCTGACTGATAGGTCGATTGAAAACATCTATATTTTAAATGGTATCACATTTTGAATAATCAAAACATGCATCACATCCTATGCCTTTCCACATACTATAAAGGACACGAATTTCATGAAGTTTCCTTGACCTCGCTATGTGGTTAGACATAATGAGTTTTTTTATTATTTTAAAAATTTGTAATAAAAAAATTATAATTAATTATTTACTTGAAACAATTTACAAAAAAAGATGCATCACATTGAGACATGAGTCCTACTTCTATATCTAAGATCTTATGTTTACTATCATTTTATTGTGGTTAGGGTGGCCAAACAGACACTTCTTATTTTTCCCCTGAAATTTAAGTACTAATGCATTGAAATTTCAAATTTTCACCAAATAGATTTTAAAAAATGAAAAATAAACCTAGTGGTTTAGAAATTACATTCAATTTGCTACATATTCTATTCTTACATATTTTTGAAATAATATAGATAACTTATTCAAATTTAATGTCAAGTTTCCTAACTCTGATTTTTCTGAATTTTTCACCACTTAAGGGCTTGTTATTTCCATGATGATCCTGCACATACCCATGATGCTAACATTGGGATACATTTAGACCTTAGGTGTGTTTGGAGTACCTAATCAAATAATAGAGGAAAATGACCCAATCTTGGATGAAGTAGAATATATCAAAGGATCAACCCATTCCACTCATAGAATAGACATAAAAAAAGAAATGAACTTGGATTAGGTGACTAGGCCAACACTTAGAAGAATGAGGAGATGGTTGGACTATTTTATATTGGCCCTCCTAGATCTGGGAGTGGAGCTCACATATGGGGGTAAACAAGAAAAGCCTCAATCAAGTGATAGTAATCAAATAGAATATGATGATCCTTCAATTAAAAGATCAAAAAGAAAGAAAGCTTATACCCCTCTACATATGAGAGGAAAGGAAAAGAAAGATAAAGACACCTTGTAAGATCTGTTGATGAACTCTAGCATCTAGGATCACCTAAAAAACCAAGACTAACCTTCTACATGAGAGCAACAAGAGGATGAAATTCTAGAATATGGCGCAATAATAGAATAATGATATTATCACAATCTAAATGATACAATATGCATTAGCACTCTTTTGCACTAACTGAGCTGATATGAGCTCATATGAACTAGCTAAAAGGGAGAGGTGAATATTGATTATATAACATAATGTCAGCATGTAATTCCAAGAGGGGTAATAGCTCCCAAATGACAAAATTAGGTGGGAGTTATATGTACTTCAAAAAATCCAAACATGTGGCATAAACTACACAGACATAAACAAGATAATGGTTTTGTGAGGTGGCATAAAATGCCAAAAGAGGGTGTGAGACACAACCACCCAGGTGTGGGTGAGAGTGACACATGTAAGTGATGGATTACACCATGTTTCCTCACATAAACCATGTATCATATAACCTAAGTATGCTTAATAATGTGCAAGAAAAATATATAAAAACCTACACCAACGTACCCCATCGAAAATCCTACGGTGTATAAAAGAAAGGTTGGAGAGACTAGTAGGCCTCCTCCTAAAAGGTCAAATAAAATGGGGACTATCATTATGGAGACCATCTCAAAGGATTCATATCCACCCTCTCCTCCTCCAATCACAAATCCTCCCCCAACAACATAGCCTCCCTCTCCTCCTAAATCTCCTTCATCACCTCTAGTATCAACCCGTACATCACCACCATCATCATCTTCTCTTATTTCTTCTACTCACATTTCTCCTCCCATCCTTTCTTCTTTTCCCATCATCAACATCTTTGTCCATATCACCTCCTCCATTCCTTCCACCTCTACCATCTTGGTAGAGTCTTCACGCTCCTCCTCGGTTTCTTTTTCCCCTCTTCCTCTTCCCTTTCCACTCCATAATTCACAATCTCTACCTTGCCACGTACCATCCCTTCCATTTCTTCCCTTGCTTCACTTAGTTTTCTAGAGTCATTTATGCCTCATAATAAGAATTTTCCTAAGCAATTCATGGATATTTTCCTGTTGCTGGTAAATAGGGCATTGGTTAATCAAGTTACATTCAATTCTCCTCCTCCTTCTTCCCAAAAATTTCTAGAGCCTCCCTCAATGGAGGGTGTTGATAAAATCCTTGAAGAAATTTAAAAAAAAGATGTAGCATTATAAATTGTCACTCTTGATAATTTCACACTATGTTTTTCTCCCCCTAAATTATTGAGTCTAATTGGGTCCCTCATTTCCTAAAATTATGCATTCTATAGTCCATTTTAACCACTTTTCAATAAATTGTAAGCATTGAATAATGCATCCAACTCATATGTTTCCTCCAACACTTAATGTCTTGGAAATTAGGGCCAGAACCCATACGCCTCCTTCTTAGCTAGACCTAATTTTAGGCATGTCATGGTCAACATTTTAACATTCAAATTTTAAATTTTAAATGTTGACTTTTGGAATCTAATTTGTGAGAAATTGAATAAATTCCAATAAATACCTAGTTATTTCACCATTTTGAAACTAAGAAACCATAATTAACGAGAAAATACTATTGTCAATATCAATTCAAGAATAGGATTCGATGATTTCTTGTAGCAATTTAAGATCCAAGCATCACATCAAAGTGTATGTGATCTTATGTTGTCATTTTATCATTGTTTTGTGAAGGCTAACCCATTTTATTATTAGTAAGAGACATTGCACAAGTCATCCAGTGTTGTCATTGATGGCAAACCTAATCAGTGATTCAATCCACATGTCAACATTTGATCATACTGAAAGTTAGATTGAAGTTTTGTGATTAACTGTCAAACTAGAACAGAGAATCTGACAAAATTGTGTTCATCGATTCATATGCAATCTTCTATTATCATTTTGAGTTGTGGATTTTAGGGAAGGTTTTTCAATGTATTAACTATGTTATCCTTGAATCTTAAAGCCTCGTATCAATGGGTGTGAAAGTTAGAAGATTTGGTTGATTGATTTTCTGCTTAAAAGTACAAAAAGGCTAACTTGATGAATATAACATGTTGTGGATATTTGATGAGTAATTGTTTAAGTGTTTTTGTGTTTTAGCATGTTGATCTGGGTCCTCACTATGTTGTGGCCAACTTTGGTTGGTGCGCATTGAAAATTATTCATGATTTGAGCTGATAGTTTATAAATATTTTATGTTTTGTTGAAGCCGACATGTGGTTGATTAAATATTTAGGTGTGAATATATATAAGTGATTTTTAATATCATTTTGATATATGTACGAAGTTTTTTGGTGTGTGTTACAAAATTTAGAAGGATTGAAGGGTTATTGTGCATTGTTTCACTTGTGCAAAAAAGGATTTGTGATCTGAATTAAAGCAGAAAGAGCAGAAGAGAAGAATCAAATAGAAGGTCAAGAAAGCGATTGATGTGCTTAACTGGAACTATAATAAGGCATTAGTAGATGCTATTTTCATAGTTTAAATCTTTTGGATATATTCCAAATGTTTTTGTAAGATAGTGAGTCTTCCTTTTGTATTTAACAAGTGAGCTCTAGGTAGTGTGCTTGAATGCATGTGCATTCCTTTTGTAAACACTTTTATTTGAGTCGACTCATATTGTGGATTGACCCCCACCATTTTTTTTCCCCTAAAAAGGTTTCAATGTAAAAAATATTTGTGTTATGCTGTTGTGGTTGCTTGTTTTTTGTTCATGCATCCTTCTATTGGTTCAATGATATAAGTGGTTTAAAGATCAGGTTAATAAAGTTAAATTTTGTAGAACACTGATTCACCCCCCTCTCAGTGTTCCTTGATTCCAACAAATGGTATCAGAGCATAGTTCCTCGAAATAATTTTAAAAGCTTGGGGAAGATATGGGAAAGTAATTCAATGGATTCAAGCAGTCTTCAACAACAACTTTTGGTCACACTAGATGATCTTGATCAGACCAAATATAAAGTATGAGAATTGTAGGAAAGCCTCATGAATGCTGAGAAATTAATTCAATCATTAAAAGATAAAATCAGTAAGTCTAGGGAGAAGAGAAGGGAACTTTGTGATCAGATCAAGTAGAAAGAGAGTAAAAGCATTGAAGATGAACAACTGAGTCAAGCCCTGAAGGAAAAGAAAAAAGAATGTGAAAATTTTACCAAAGATAATGTTGTCCTAAAGCATGAGATGGAATCTATTGTGATTAGGATGACTAAGGAGATTGAAGATAGAAAAAATAGTGAAGAGAATCTTGCTCAGTCCTTGAAAGAAAAATATGAAGAATGCAGCAAAATTACTGATGGATTCATTCAGTTGGAGCTTGAATTGGAACAATCCAGAAATAATGAAGAAGAGCTTGAAAAGAAAATTGATGATCATAGAGATGAACTTGATGCTACAAATGAATTCAAGGAGAAGTTAAAGATTAGCTTAGCCAAGCTTGATGAATTGATTAAAATTCAAAATATTGGAAGTGACAAGCAAGGTCTTGGATATGAAAAAAGGAGAAAGCTTTGGATTTGGGACAAAGAAGATTGCAAGAGCACCTAGGAAACACACTTAGGAAGTAGGAAACACACCTAGGAAGCAATCTAGTTTAAATTTTGCTTGGATATGTTATTTTGAGGGTCATGTTGACCATTTAGTTAGCATTTGAGGATTATGAATAAGTTTTGATCTGTTGTGATTAGTGGAATTAGAAGTAGAAAGTATGGATGGGTTTTGAAGCTCATTCTTGTTAAGTTGCTAACCTTGAAAAAAGTTAGAAAACACAGTGGATTTTGGTAACGTTGGCCATTAGGTCATGAAGAAGTCCGACCAAAGGAGATAACTAAATTTGGATTCTTATTTAAGGTGAATCTCGACCTATAAACAGGGTTAGAAGGATTGATATGGTAGTGACATTTTATGAAATTGAAAGAAACAGCGTTCTGTGAGGCAATTTCTTATTTTTGCAACTAAATAGTGCTTTGATGGAATAAACTTGCTATTATTTTTTATTGTAGAATGTAGTGTGAATAGAGTACAAGCTTTGTGTGCCATCCATTTGCCTTTGTGATTCATTTTCATCTTTTGTTTGTAAATAGTTGGATTTCTTTCTTTTTTCTGGCCTGAACCAGGTAGTCTTGAGAAAATGGAGTGCTAGAGCATTTTTCCATCGTACAAATTGTACGGCCCTTTGGGAATAGTGACTAGGCTCCATGAGTGTAAATATGGTAGGTTTTAGGGCTTGTGTGTTTGCAGGAGCAGCTAGCAATGTCTTGCCCTAGGCGAGCCAGGGAAAGTCTGGCTAGGGAAGACAAGGAGTGTAAGGCACCTAACTTGTAGGGGTGTTAAAGTTTTGAAAATTTTCCTTTTTGAGGATTCAACTAAGGGTGTTGGCAAGGCCTGGTGTTCAGGAGGAGGCTCCATCAACTCATTTGGTGTGAGAAAAATCTGACAGTTTGGAAGCAGCCTGGAAAAGGCTTATAAACCCTAGTTTTGGCCATTTTTGAGTAAGGCCAATGTACGGACAGTACAGGCTCCAAACCCCTGGAAATCTTCAAGGTGTGGGAAAGGGTTACACGAATCCCAAGAAAATATTTGGGGTCATTTGGAGAATTTGAGCACAATCTCCATTTTTCTTGGGTTAGGAGGCCTAATTGGGGCTCTAGGGCTTGTAGCCTTTTCTAACCCTATTAGAGGGTTTGGTGAGAGCGATGGAGAATTGGTGATTGATGGATGATCAAGAACCCTAGAGGGATGATCTTGAAGAAAATGGAAGACACCACACACCCCTACACCGAGTTAGTGAAGGTTGGAGTTGTTGTTAGTCTTTAGGGAGATTAAGGGCTAAGGAGAGTATAGAAGAGAGAGCACCAAGATTGGCTTGGTTGTTTGCATGGTGATGGAAGTGGGGTTGGCCAGGAGAACCAGGGGCACCTAAATATGTGAAGGGGCCTATAGGTCAAGGAGGTGAAGAAGAACACAAAAAAGGTCTTGCAAGCAAGACCTAGAGCAGGAATCTGAGATTGATTCCTCCAATCTCTCTCCCTATCATCGAAGTCCCCTATTGTGGGAAGCGGGCCAAGGAGAAGTATAATCAGCTGAAGTTCCTACATTGGTACATGAATCAAATCACTATGTATCCTAGTACTGATGACACATTCCTCGACAAATTCAAGTTCATCTTTCTCAATGGTCGGGCCAAGAATACCTTCTCAGTCTCAAGTATCTTGGTTAAAGCAGGGCCAATTTAATGGGATCCAAGAGATATACCCTCATGTACCTCTTGCAAGGTTTTTCATGCTTCATTAGTGTTGAGACATCAAAGAAGGGTGTTATCAAAGCTATGATGGTAAAGGGTGTCACTGGTGATGGTATATTGGGTGGATTTTCGGATAAAGGACTTTCCTTGGTTATTGGACAAGTTAGGGGGAAGGTTTTGGGACTTGAGATAGTCATAAATGTCTTGATACCATGGAGAATTGGGACCAACAAGCTCGCAAACCATCTCTGATTTTGGTATGTCATACGCAGGAACCAAGAGTTGTTCTACCAAGAATTCAAATTGTGGCACATTACTTGGAATGTCTAGGAGAGAGCCAATTGTGGCCATTGCATTTGCTGCCTTATTTTGTGTTCTCAGAAATTGCTCAAAAGTCACCACGTGGAAATATGTCTGGAAGTTGTCAACCATTCATTTGTAAGGCATTAATTTCTCATCCTTAGTGTCATATTTGTCATTGACTTGGTTAATGACCAACTGAGAGTCTCCATAGACATGAAGTGTTATAATTTTCTATTTTATGGTGATTATGAGTCTCGTGACAAGTGCCTTGTATTTCACAACATTATTTGTACATGGAAAAGCAACGTGGAAAGACTTCGGGATGGAGTCTCCTTGTGGAGTGATAAATAGTATTCCTGCTTCCGAGCCATGGTTATTATGAGATCCATCAAAATATAGCCTCCAAGGTGACTTAGGTTCTTTATGAAATATTGAATCATCTGGAAAGTCTGCTACTAGTGGATGATCTCCTTGTATAGGTGCATCTTCCAGTTGGTCTGCTATCACTTGTCCCTTTATAGCCTTTCTTTCCACATACTGAATATCATACTCACTCAAGATCATGACCCACTTTTCCAGACGACTAGTCAATGTTGCGCAGCTGAGAAGATATTCCAGGGGGTCAATCTTTGCTACCAACTATGTGTTGTGATTCAACATATAGTGTCTTAGCTTCTGAGCTGCGAAGACAACTGCTAGAAAAGAACATTCAATTGATGTGTAATTCAGCTCATATTCGACTAGTGTCTGACTAATATAATATATGGCCCTTTCCTTCTCATCATGGTCATTTTGTGCCAGTAATGCCCCTAGTGCTGAAGTTGTTGTAGAAATGTCTAAGATCAGAGGTTTCCCTTCGATAGGTGGCATTAAAATAGGTGGTGACAAGAGATAATCTTTTATTTTTTGAAAAGCCTCTTGACATTTATTAGTCCATAGAAAGGGAATATCCTTTTGCAAAAGATACTGAAATGGATGACACTTGTCTGCCAATTGTGCTATAAAGCGTCAGATGGATTATAACCTACCCTGTAACATACTGAGTTCACTTTTCCCTTTTGGAGGAGGCATGTCTAATATTGCTTTCCCTTTGGTAGGATCTACTTCAATGCCTTTGTAAGAGACAATGTACCCCAAAAGTTTTCCTGATGTTACGCCAAAGACACATTTCTTTGGATTCAAACGGACCTTGTAGTCTTCCAGTCTCTTGAAGATTTTTTCTAACACATTCAAGTGGTCTTTTCATGTTAAAGATTTTTCCAAAAGGTCATCTACATAATCTTCCATTATCTTGTGCATCATGTCATGGAATATTGTTGTCATAGCTCTCTGATACACGACGCCTGCATTCTTAAGAACATAAGGCATGACATTCCAATGGTATGTACCCAAGGACATGTGAATTTTGTTTTATGCTACTTTAGGGGCAATAAGAATCTGATTATAACCTGAGAAATCGTCCATGAGGGACAACATTTTATATCCTGCCATGAGGTCAACTATGATATCTATATTTGGCAATGAAAAGTCATCCTTTGGACATGCTTTGTTCAAGTCTCTAAAATCTATGCAAATGTATATCTGACCATTTGTTTTTGTGACCAGTACAAGATTGGATATCCATTCAACATAGTCAATAGACCGTATGAACCCTACGTATAGCAATTTCTTGAGTTCGACTTTGACTAATAGGGCAATCTGAGGATACATTTTACGTAGCTTTTGTTTTACTAGCTTGGCATCTGGAAGTAGTGGAAAATGGTGAAAGACCAATTTTGGATTTAACCCAGGCATATTAGCATATAACCATGAAAAATTACTTTTGTGTTCTGCAAAGAACTTGTGGAATTCAGGTTTCTCTTCTTCTGTCAAGGATGCCACAAAGAGGACCATTCTAGGATCTTCTGCTATAGATATGTTTACTTCCATGGTGTCCTCCATGAGAATTGTTGATTTCTCTTTAGTCACGGGAAGAAAGTCAATTCCTCCATCTTTGGGCGCCTCGGTGAGGCTTTCACCCATAGATATGTCCTTTATTTTTACTTTTTTATCATTAGAAGGTGTCTTTCAGTTTTCACCTAAAGACATTTCATTTTTTGATTTGTTTTTATTTTTCATTTTGTGACTAGAGGATGGAGCAGTCTCCCCAAAGTAAGTTGCACAATCTAAGTCGATGGAAAATCCAACCTTGTGATCTCCACTTGGTATGCCCTCGCGTAGTCCCATGAATTATTCAATGGCCTGATCATTCTGAAATATGTTCATGACTGGCAGGCCTTTTTGGTCCCAATCGATTAGTTGTGGGTAGACTAAGGAGATACCATCATCAGTATTGGTGAATTGTGGAGAGGACGTGGAAAGTATGCAGATGGATTTGGAGACATTGAAAAAGAAGTTTCCATTGTCCAATTCCCAATCAGATTCTATCCAATATTCTCCTTCACTTGACTCATACTCATTGTCATAATAAGGGACAAAAGGACTATCATTATGGTCGGTAGTGTCATGTGACAACTCGGATGAATCCAAATGATGATCATTAAGTTCAGATGGTTAGGCAGATAGGTCAGATGTATGACTAATAGGACTAGAAGGAAATTCGAGTTTGTCATTGTTCCTTGGGAAAAAGAGCCTATCCCAATTTTCTTGTTTCTTTGGGATCTTAGGATTGTCATTATGAGAGGTCAGATCAATTTTAAACGTTTGAAAAAATCTTTCTTCAATAGTAAGTTCTCTAGGTTCAAGGAACAGTTCATCAATGCAACAGTCACTTAAGGATCATTGGGAGCCAAATTCCCACTCATGGGAGTCAATTTCAGTAACGGATTCCTCCATAGTCTCAAAAAAATTTGAAGCATTCACGCTCTCACTCAAAATTCCATTGGTACATTGATCATCATTATCAGGTAGACCATACCCTAACCCAAGATACTTTAGTCATTTGGAAGGTGCTATAGGTTCTCTTCATCCAGTTTTATTTCTGCCAAGGCCACTAGTTCCATCATAGCCTTTTTCCTTTATCATGTCATATCCTTTGCCATATATCTTAATTGGTAATGGGGGTAAGTCTTCCATTTCTTTATAAAGCCATCCTACTATGTCGACAATGTCCTCGTTGTTCATGTCTCCCCATTTTATGAAAAAAAGAATTGGTGGAACCTTAAGAATTTCTTTAGGTTCTATTCTAAAACATAGCTAACCATAGACCCTAGGAGACTTGGGTATTGTTGTGATGCAATATGTTGTATTCAGTTTGATTTCTCCATAGCCTAGGTCTTGGATCTTGACATTAGACATAGCCTTAGGAAGTGAGGAAGATGATGGTGTGGCAGAAGATGTGGAAAGAGTGGACATGGATGATGATGCAAGTGTGGACGGGTCAATGAATTTGGAAGAAGAGGAACTTGGAGCTTCTCGGTTGATGGGCACTTGATGTTCGAAAATACCCCTTAGGTTGGTACAATACTGAAAAGGATTGGGGTCTCCATATATGGTGATTTATGTGCCATCAAATGGAAACTTCAGGCATTGGTGGTAGGTGGATGGAATAGCTTTTAGGGCGTGAATCCAAGGTCAGACAAGCAAGATGTTATAAGGTAA
>VDFB02118355.1:0-39469 GCA_007258455.2 Sequoia sempervirens | reverse complement strand
AGAGAGAGAGGTCTAGAGAATAAGAGATGAAATGGGTGAGACAGAGAGAGAAAGATGAAATTTGACCTTTGATTATCAAATTTGACCTCGACACGTAACTTAACACTTTGATTACTCAAACTTCCAGACACACATCGAATTTGACTGTCTAAAATATTATAAGATCTTCCAAAAACTAGAATTTGCATTATAACTCCTACATATCACAAACCACTCTCAAACATCCTGAAACTATATACATGAAATATAACTTAAAGTATAAGAAATTAAATGCCCATATGTAAATGTCAACTTAGACTTAAATGTTTATTTCATGTATATAGTTTTCTTGGCAAAGGAAGAGAAAATCAAAGAGTTTAGAAAAATGCATTCCAAAAGTCATGAATGGCATTTGGCGCTCACCAAATGAAGCAACCCATTTGGCATGTGCCAAATAGGTTGCATTGGGAAATACCAACCCAATGGGTTGGATTTTGCATTGGGCATCCAACCCAAAGGTTTGGATAACCATTTCATGCAAAAGACGTGATTTTTTGAAAGGGTGCCAAATTTCCTCATATTTTTGTTTGTGCTCCTCATCTCATTTGCACGTCTTTCAATGCAAGTTTATAAAAGAACCGTGATAGTGTTAACCTCTCTCTTAGCTATCTAAATATATAAAAAAAAAATCATTTTGATTCAGTTAAGGTTTTGATCCATAGCTTTTATTGTAAATGCCTCCATTTTTTATCAAAAACCAACATGTGCTAGTTTTGGGATAGATTTTTACTTGTTCATCGAAACACAAAACAAATTACATTTCTTGAAACTAGACTCCATTCTACACATGATGAAAAAAAATCAATTTTCAATTAGTTTTCAAAAAATTTAGGGGGGAGCATGCTCAAATTTCAGCTTTTTAGGATGTGTCCTCTTTGAAAATTCCTAAAATATTATATATTCATTAAAAAATATCCAAAAGAATGAGGATAAACTACATGGTGTTAGCTAATTTCTCACTGTTCGGATTTTTGAAATTCTAAAAAAAAATTAATCAAAAAGGGGGGAGCCCTCAGGCGCTATGTTATTTTTTTTATAAAAACAGGACCTGTTTTGCTCGCCTCTCCCCTTTTTGAAACCCTTAATCTTCATTAATTTCAAAAATAATTAGTAGCTTAGAAACTAGAGTATATCGACATCAAAATCAATACAATACATACTATTGATATAATTAGATGATGCTATTGATTTAGGGGGGAACATCAACATAGCATCATCTAATTATATCAACATCTAAATCAATACATACTTGAGTATATTATCTTTGATCATTTTCAAACTGTTAAATTGGTGATATGGGTTTGACCAAAGTAGAACAATCCTCGCCCAACAAGCTCCTAAGTGGTGTCTATCTTCATAACTCAGGTTTCAAACATAAATTCCATAAATCAAAGTGAACATGGTCTATACATCAAAGTCAACAAAGTTCAAATCCATCAACTAAATTTAGATCCCTACATTAAGGTTTATATCCACAAACTTAGAGGTTAGTTTTATAGTCATATAAGTGAACCAAGACAATAGACATATCTTAGTCTCAAGGCATTCATCTAACAAGTCTTATTTTTTTGGCATATTGGTGAATCAATTGACAATATTTCACCACAAGACCTTCCTCAAATCTAGAATTAAACACCTTTAATTTATTTTTTTGAATTCTAACATTTATTTTAATAGCATTAATAATCCCAACAAGTTTAGTGCTTGCTTTGTTAGGAAATTAAAGTTTACATTTAATAAATCAGTTAATAATTAGTTGTTAGTTTTAGGGAGTTATTCCTATAAGGAAATTTGGGTGGTAATTCAAGAGAATGAAATGCTTAATAAGCATTTGCAATAGACATTGTAAATGACTCGAATGAAGATAATGAAATTTCTCATATTTTTGTTATTATTTGCAATGTAAGTTGTTAATATTGTTAGTCTATTTTACTACTCTACATTGGTATCATAGCACTCGCATATTTTGTGAGAGAAGTGTGATGGTGGTAGAGGGGCAGCAGACCAAGTCATGCATGATGCATTCTTTGTAATGGTGGCAGAAAATGTAGATGATGTTGGAAATATTTGAATCTGCCATTTTACCAATTTCTAACCATTTTTGCATCCACAAGAAGGCAAGAATATTAGCGTAGAGGAGAAAGGAACCTGCATTTCTTGAAGATAGTTACTCGTAGTGGTAGCATGGAAATAGGCAACCCAATTTGTTGGCATCTGCATTCAACCATTATTTTTTGTTGTCTGATTCTGATGGCATCGACAGCGGGATTTTGATTGTCTGCGTAGGAGAATGAGCAGTTAACCATCTACCATTGTTTAAGTGTGTGCGCATGTGTAAGTTCATAGTCTCATTTTCATGCAGAAGATTGTTTTTGTGCCTTAGCAAGTATAATATAAACAAGATTGAGAAGAGTAACCTGCAAAGTCTAAAGGGACCACTGTAATTTTTCATCATTGAAAATTTGAAAGCACTCACGGCGTTACAGACATATCATGTGGTTTCCATGATTTCGAGGCTACAATTGGCAAAATACAATCTAAACCCAGCTATGTGCGATAAGGCATATGTAGGAAGAGAAGACATTGGGTGGAAGAATACAAGTCGTGCTATAGAGGTATGTGCATAAGAAATATATTCAGAATAGCATCATTGAAACGCATTTCAATATATATTTTATGAGTTCCTAGTGAATATTTTTGAAAGTGGGTGGAGGGAGAACATTCTTTTATTTTGAGGCATTTAAATCTAGTCATTGTATATGACTCATGGAGTGGGTTTAAAAGCCCATATTTGAAGTTTGAGTGATTAGCAAGTCTTAAGAGTTCTATTATTACAAAATTTATCTTTTTCTCTCTTTATTTCAGAAGTGGAGTAACAAAGGTTTTAGTAGGAAGTAGTTTTATTTAATGTAATCTAAAAATTACAAGGGAGATATAAGGATTTATTTGTTAAAGTTGAAGTTGTATATTTTGGAGAGATAAAGTTAATGTGTTTGGTAAATGGGAAATAAGGTCACATTGTAAAAGGTGCATTTTTGGTTAAATCCGACACCTTGTTAGTTTTTATCATGGCCACACATATGTCAAACATTGCTTGTCTTTGGGACCACCTTTGTTACACATGACGATGCTTTCAAAGAATCACATGTGAAATCAAATGAATAGAGTATAACAAGGTCTAATTGGAGGTTGGAGGAAATGGAGGCAGAGGACATCTATCATCTTGAGCTAGCTTCTTGTTCAAGGATGATTTCCTACATGAAAAGCATTTGTTTCATCTTTTGTCCTTTCAAGAGCAAGATGGGGCATGTAGTGATTTGTTGGCCTATGGATAATTGAGTCCACAAACTTGGCGAGTTGTGTTGTTGTGTTGTTGGTCTGTGGATAATTGAATCCACAAATTATTTATGGATAATTGAGTTTGTCTCAATCCATAGTTTTGCATATGTGTATTTGTGGATAATTGAGTAAAGTCTCGATCCACAAATTTGGAGGAGTATTGTTGAGGATAACAGAGTGAGTCTCAATTCACAGTTGGTTGGTGATTTTCTTGTGAATTGTGGAGTGTGTCTCAATTCATAGGTAAACGTTGGACAATCGGAACATTTATCCAAACATGAAGAGTTTGGATTGATGTTGATACAAAGTTGGATAATCAAAACATTTACCCAAACATGAAGAGTTTGGGTTAATGCTCAAGACATTTGCCTAGACAAAGGAGTTTGGGTTGATGTTGATGCAAGGTTGGCTAATCAGACCATTTGCCTAAACCAAAAAGTTTAGGTTGATGCTAACAGAATATTTTGGTTTTATTTTTTGTAATGTAAACCTTAAGGGGGGGATGTTAGGAATTTTAAGTTTACACTTATAAATTTTGTTTTTATTTTTCTATTATGTGAACTTTTAGGGGGGGTTGTTAGGAAATTAAAGTTTACATTTAATAAATCTGTTAATAGTTAGTTGTTAGTTTTAGGGAGTTATTCCCATAAGGAAATTTGGATGGTTATTTACAGGAATGTAATTCACAAGAATGTAATGCTTAATAGGGAGTGTTCCCATGGATAAATTTTATTGTTGGGAAAAGATAATTTGGAATTTTTTCCTATTTTAATGGAGCAGCTACTGTTTAGGAATTCAAAATAAACTGTGGGGAAAAAGGGGGGTCTGGAAAAAAGCAGCAACTGCATATTGTTAAAAATCCACGTGGCTCCACGAATTTCTTTCCCTCTTTTTTAAGATTTGCTTTCTTTTTTTTTTCTAATTTTTGTTTTTTTTTTACAAATTATTATTAATATATGAATACAGATTTAAGCTCCCTGTTAAAAAATAAGCAGAAAAATTAAGCATTCATGGGGCCATCAGCTCCACAAATAACTCCTAAATAAGTTGAGAAGTGGCTGCTAGCCAAAATAAGCTAAGCAGCCACATGGGGACATTAGGTTATTCTGTTTTACTACTCTACATGCTTGTGTCAAGTTCAATACTTTACCCTGTTTTATTTGAAAAGATTATTTATTTTCCTTTTCACTTAGCCTAATAGAGAATATTTCCAGTTTTGAATTCACTTAAAAATAACTTTTTGGATAAAATTATTAATTGTGTAAGTTGCACGTGAATTATGCAATCAAAAGACGTTGCAGGCTATATTAGTGATTGCCAGGGGGGAAGTGTATATTTAGAATATTATATCGAATAATATAAATTATTGTGCCAGCTTTCAGCATTAAAATAAAATTCTTTGCACCAAATGCAATAAACCAGTGATACAATGGTGGTGCAAGACAAAACATAAGAGTGTCATACCAACCAAACCCAATATTGTATACATTCAAAATCTAATTTAAATCGACAAGAATCTCTACAAACTCGACAAATAAAGGCAAATTTATTCTAATATGACGACAGATATGACAACTGCATGTGGGTGGCTATTAGCTGTATTTGTGGTCGGTGAGACTCCTCTTCCAAGTGGGTGTGTATTACCTTTATTAAAGGTCAATGAGACAAGCATGTGAGTTTGCACTAGCTATTGTTGCAGCCCATGCTGCATTTCCAGATTTGGGCATGGTGTTGTGAGCATAATGTTCATCTTCCAAGTAATATCGAGTCCCCAATAAAAACCTCCTCTCTTATCAATCAACAAAAAGAGACCTTCAAGATGAAATAGTTCATTCATAATAACTAATTTTGTAAATGCTATATTCTTGAACAAAATAAAAGTTGGAAATTCAAGTATATTGCATTTTGACCTAATATTACAAATATTTTGAATTTTTTAATAATTATGAATTACAAATGTTTAAATTATGGCAACTCATACCTTCGAATTAGCTGTATCTTATCAAATAGCACACATTTAATAACAGAGCATGCAATGAAGCCTTTGCATTCCTCGAAAAAAACTTACTTTTAAGTCGAATCTCAATTTCTTGATTTATTTCTAATTTCATCTTCAGTTCTATTCCTAGAGTGAACAAAATAGTTTGAAGCTTGTCCTCGTGTTATCGTTAAAACTGCATTCAATGATTCCATCATATGAACCATTTTCATCATACCACATTACATTTAATTTGCTGTACACAATAAGAAAATTATATGCATGACAGATTAGCACTGTCGGCATATGCATATAGGGGGATAAAGCAACTTACCCTGCTTATATAATTTATGCATATAGTTTAATGCCCAAAGTGGAGAAACTGGAATACAACAATTCAAGTTTCAATTTTATCTCCACAAACCATACAACAATCTCGTGAACTACTAAAACTCCAAATAAAACATTCTAGCATCCAATAATTATGTAAAAACTACCTTTACCATTTAGATAAAGATCATTAAACAAAAATAGGTATTGAAATTGTTATGTCAGGAAGTGAGACTTTGATCATAATGAATAGTGACTGATCACTGGGTTTTAAGTCTTGGGTTTGATCCCCAGCAGGCTCACACCACAAGCCCCATTTAAGTAAAAACAGAACCAGTAAAGTCTCCAGGTTCCTAATAAAAAGGAAGTCAATGGAGAAATCCAAACAGATGTATGACCACACAACCTTGTAGAAAAATTATAATTCACAAATTTTGTCACAAAGGAATATTTCTTTTTAAACTAACGTTTCAAACACATTCATCTAGAACAAAGAAATTATGAAGTCACCAATTTAGATAATCTTGATATACATAATCCCCAAGATGTGATATTAGTAATTCAAATAAGTACACACGTCATTCTAGCCTCCCATCCACCTACCACCAATGTTGGTTTTTCAAACATTCCCCTTCATGTAAGTACAAATAAGAAACTAAGGGTGCATTTCCATTGCCTGACTCTCTCCAAAAATTTACCTTAATTCTGTTTTGGGCTTCAAATTATTAATACCTTTAACTCGGTGATAATGAACAAACTAAAAAATGCATGGAGTAAATCCCAAATGATTCTTGCAGTAAGAATCATAAGAGTTTAATTTGTTATTATTGATCTTAAATCAATTGTTTTTCGGCAACTTGCAACATTCAACGTTCAAAACATGTCATGAATAATAAGTTGCACAGTTTCTGTTGTCGTGAACCAAACTACAGCATAAACAACAAGACACATTGACTTCATATGTGGCACTAAATGTGGAAAGGAAAATTAAGGCCCCCTCCAAGAATACATTGTTGTGAAGAGTTACATCCTCTGAATAAAATGACCAGAGAGGCAAAGGAGAACATACAGGAGCTCATCTTTACTCCTCATCACAAGGAACACTTTGCATCCTTTTTAGTGTAAAGCTTTTTCTACAAAAGAAAAGTAAAATATTAAAACATCCATCTCCTGCTGACTCGCCTCATACAATAGAGGAATAATTTACAGCTGATCAGAGGAGAAAATATGCAACTGAGACTACTAGCAGCAAAAGAACACCCCTCTTTCATACAGGTCAACATAAATCCAATAAGCTGATGCCTCTGAACCAAATTAACAGGCCTTCCTTTTATCAACTTTCAGGTGGATATTGAACCATTTTTTCTTAGCCCTCTCCCTGGTTACATGCTTTGCATCTCTGCTGTGAGCACCAGCTTCTCCCTTAGCATCCTTGTGTAGTCCCTTGACCTTGGTACCACTAAGGGACCTCTTGAGTGTTGGAACTGAAGAGTACAAGGCATGAATAGCTTCCCGCTTCTTGAGAAGTTCATCTATCTGTATGTGATAATTTTGATGCTTAGACATTATTTGCTATATGACCATTATAGTTCTACGAAAGACACAATCCAGAAAAGTTGACAATAAAACATGCTGTCTGTTACTAAATGGTGATTGCTACTTGTCAAAATTAGTACAGAATTTTAAATGAAGCACTCCCCTTAGTTCAGTTCTACACAATGTTAAAATAATATCTGCAGTTGCACCACAGCTCACATCAACAGTAAATAGTATTACACAATAATACAAATCAAAGATACTAGTAGCTCACAAATTTACAGCTCAAAGATAATAGTAACTCACAAATTGCATTTCTTGTGAATATCTAGCAGTCATTTCTGTGAACTGAGCCAAGACCTGTAAGATGTAAGATACATACAGAATTTATTCTGTATATCCAATAGGTATTATAATTATTTACATTAAAAAAATGGCCCATCAAGCCAAATGTAAACACTCACCTCCTTATATTCAGACTCAAACTTAGAAAGCTCAACACGTTTGGTCAAAATTTGAGCCTCCACTTTTTGGAGCTCCTCTTTTGCTTCCACAAAGGGTCCAGCAGAAACAGCTTCTATTGTGTAACTTGCACTTTTGAAGAAATTATCACCTTATAGAAAGAAATCAACTGTCAGCATAGAAGAAAAACCATTTTATCTGTTTTACATGCATTAGTAAGTACAGAACCAGACAATTCCTTGTCAAAAGATAGACAAAAATATTATATGTTATCATTATTTATGTTTAATTCCAATACAAATAATCTTAATGCTACAAATCTATTCAAAAAGCAATTCCACAATTAAATGTGTACGAGGCTCATAAGTCCTAACCATAAACAGCAAACACATGCATGCCAGCCTTTAACTCAGACAATTCACACGGCTGAAAACCATCAAGCTTCTTAAAAAATGCAGCTTCTGGATCTCTGGCAACTGCAATCTGCAAGATGTGAAAAATAAAATTAGAAAGACATTTTCCTTTAAAGCATTAGTACAGTCAAACTACACTTAAAAACATGTATATGAGGTAATATCAAAATTATTATAGAAATTATTGTGTGAAGTCCTTACTGAATTTGCAGTAGTGTCTAAACGATAAACTTGGAAGCGAAGAAAGTACATCCCAGCTGATGTAACTTTTCCTGTCTTTGCACTTTCCTCCTGCAAAGTAAAATATTTAGAATGCTAATCCAGTTCTATATGAGCCATATATTCTGAAAGATATGAAATATCAAATACTGTAGAATATTGAAAATCGATACACAGCACAAAGGAAATAATTTATTAAGAAGGGACATGACAACTTGACTCTTACAAATGATAACTCTCCATATGATAAGACTTTGGTCTAGAATTTGAGATATGAGGTTGTGGCCAATATTTTACATACGTATGGGTAGCAGTACAGAATCAAGTGGCACTTGATCCACTGACAAAGATAATTGGCTCACAAAAATCCCAAGAATCAATTCTTACCCAGTACAAAGCCCTGACACCAAATGCAATTAGGCCAGTAACTAGTCCTGAGCAACTTCAACAGAATGATACCCCAATCCTTGGCATTAAACCAAAGCACATCAATTATCCATTGTCTCAAGACAGTAGATAATATCATAATACTACCAACGAGCCCAACCTTGATAGAATGAAGGAGAATCTTCACTTGGAAGTTCCTCAACTGTTCTGGTGCATCCAATAAATTATTTGTTAACAGTAGATAATTTAATTGAAGACTGACTGAGAACTCAATAATGCAACAATATCTGAATGGTGATGAATCTGATATTGACTGGATAAGGAAACTGCTTGTCAACCTGATGATGCCAAGGAGGCTAATGAATGCAAGCATGGAATGTCGAGCACTATTTTTAATAACCTGGGTGCAATTGAAGAAATCATCTGATTTTCTTTCTATTTGGAATCCAGTTTGAGGATGAAATGAAGTCAAAGGAGCTCGATGCAGATACCTGATGTTTCTAGTTTTTGGTTATCTCATATTGGTGCAGCTGACATTTTCATTACATTCTTTTTTGTAAATCCATACGTCAAATTGTTCCAGCATAAATCTGAACTTTCCTACTGAAAACTTGACTTATGATTTCACATTGAGAGAGAAGGCAGGAGAGTTGGGGAGTGGAAGATAGAGATTCTTAACGTGAAACAAAATCCCATCATAGGGATATGACACCATATAAATAGCTTGCAGTAGTAAATGGATAGGCATATCATAGATATGAATCAGAAGCTAGTGAGGTCCTACAAGGTGAACAGCTGGTGACATTAGTACCATAGAGAGGGAGGATGCTAATGCATCAACTCTGGGACATGCACCCAAAAACTTGCTTCCAGATTGACAAAAAAAATTGATGCAGGCAATGCCTCGTAAACTAACCTCTTACAATTGTTATCCACAGAGGATTATAACAACAAGCACACACCCAACAAAAGAGAGACATATCTGCACTATCACACTCTTAATAATAGTCCAGACATGATAACAATGAAAACTGTAACAGTAATAAATCTTCAAAACTGGAGCAAAAAGGAAAAGGCAGCTCTAGAACCGTTTATCGTTTCAAGAATGGGACATAAATTTCTCTTTTAAACGAAGCTCCTTATGAGGATCAACTCAAGAATCATTTTGCATTAAACATAAGTTTCAGGGATAGAGAGAATAACAGATATCTTGGGTTTAATCCAAACTTAATAACTTGTGATGACCATACACAATATGTAGATGAGATCAATTGAATTGAATCTAGAAAGAGGGTTTAGGAAAATGGCCTAGTTAGTAGTTTCTAAATATCAACTCACTAACAGCTGTCAAAGAACACCTAGCGACTCCAAGGTTCCTTGGATACTGCCATTAAAAATTACATTAGCCCTCCCTTGTTGATGGAAGAACTGATATCTTGGGCATTCCTCTGCACTACAAAAGTTAACAACATCCTTATTTTAGTCTGAATCAGTTTCTTGTTTCAGAAATGGAACATAAATTTCTCTTCATGATCTGTATCTACTGACAGGTGTAACTTCAGAGTTCACAATATGTAAGCATGATCTTCAGAGATTAGGATTCCATAGTTCTGTCAAATGCGTAATCAGCAGGTCCGGAAATCTCTTTGGTCACTATCCCAAGTTGATGTCTTATGATTATTAAATATGACAATATATTTTAGAAATAGCTCCAAATTCACTGTGCCAGAATTGGGTGTAAGTTAATTTCCTTCAAAACGCATATTCAAATTTAGAAAAATACATCATACCTGCAAAGCAAGACTCAATCCCCCATTCTCTTCTTGTTCAAAGTACAGCAACTGTTTTATAAAACAATAGTGACGTAAGTAAACTGCCCATTTCAGGTTATCATAGAAAATGATAATAATGAAATATTAATGAATTTCTACTAATAAGCAATGAATGGTAATGGCACTATAAGCTAAACATACACAAGAATGTTCAATGACACCCTGAAATTGCTAGTCATTTAACACCTCAAATAATATACACAAATGTACAATGGATCGACTAAGAAGAAACTGTAATGAATCCAAGCCATGTTACTAATAAGCAACGAATGGTAATGGCACTATAAGCTAAACATACACAAGAATGTTCAATGACACCCTGAAATTGCTAGTCATTTAACACCTCAAATAATATACACAGATGTACAATGGATCGACTAAGAAGAAACTATAATGAATCCAAGCCAAGTTACCTATGCACAAGTTTAAATCCATAATACCCTTCCTCATTAATTCAGAACTTCAGACAATAACTGTATTCTAATACAATTGTTGTAAATATGTTCTGATGATTTTGAAAGCTTAAAATTTGCAGTTGAAGATGATTACAGAATTGCACAATTGAATAGTCATTAGAATATCCTTTAGTATCCAGGCCTAGACAAAAGCATTTGTTGAAGTTCATACTTCAGCTTCCTAAAAAAATTTGGGCATTTTTGAAACAATCCTGTTCAAAAATCTCTGTATACACATCCACCATTAAGTGCACCTCAGCTAGCCTATAGACAGATATAAGTTCAGGACAAGACATGATGCAGCCCCAACATAATCTTTCTCAAGATATAAAACAAACAAGATCACTGAATCTTTAGAACATCAAAGTATTTCTTAGTAATTGGCAGCAAGCAATTTTTCTAAAACAATTTAGTAAAAGCCTGTAAATGTGCACAATAATAGTACAACCAACCTTGAATTTGCTTTTATCAGAGGATGTTACTCGTACTACTAGCCCTGCCTCTGCTTCTGCTTCTGTTATTGTAACGGAATAAAAGTGTGCACATTGTTTTTCAACCTGTAGTAAGTTCACATCCAACTTCAATGTTTATGGCATTCCAAAGATAAAAAAATGAACATTACAAATAAAAGACTGAAAAAATTCAAAGAGATGATTTCTCCTCACCCTTCTATGTACAGGCTGGCCTAAAATAAGTGGTTTAATTGTAACTGCACCAGTTAATGCCTCTTCCAAAATAGTCGCTGATACTGTAGTCTTTATGGGCACACCAAGCTTGCTTTAGACATCCAAAATTCCAATCATTTGTGATCAAATTGTTGGAGGATATAAGCAGCCAAATGTTTTAAATATTTCACAAGATGTCACTTAAATTGGAGAGATACTCACCTAAAAAGAGCTGCAAACATGGTATTCACTGCTCCAAGGCTAGACAAATCCAACTCCAATTCTTGGTTCTCAGATTCAATTGCCTATTTCAGCAAAGACCTGGGTCTTAGTTTATTATATATGCATAACATCAACACATTGAACAATTAAATAAAGTCTATATGCCTCCAGCACAGGAAACTGACTCAAGGAAATCTGCGTACCCCACCACTTACAGATGGTGCAAGGCATCTACTCAACTTCTAATGAAAAGATATTAAAGAAAGAAGTATAATAAAGGAAGAAAAACTTGAAGCTAGAATTTATCAGATGTCAAACTAATTGCTAAATTATCTCAAAATATCTGCAAATAAATTAAAAATCATACCTCAAAACCAGCTGCATCGTACTGACGACGCTTCTCTGGATCTGAGAGAATACCATAAGAAAAGGTTATTTCCTTGAACAGTTCAGCTGCTTCAGGGTTATTAGAGTTTTTATCGGGATGATACCTGCAGAATATTATTCGACTTGTAAATATAAAATCAATTTCTGAAAAAATGATAAACAATATACATACAGAGCTTCTCCTAAATTTCCAATTTTTCCCACTACTCATCTTCTCAGTTAAAGCCTCATGAAGTATAATACACATTAAAAGCAGAAACATTACCACATAAGGTTTGAAAGCAGTTCATACAAAAAAAAGACAAAAATATAATATATATTAGTAACCAGGAATTTGGGTTTTACATATGGGAATCCCATAATTGTACCTATCCCCACATCTCTTGGTAACTAAACCAGATTGTAATAAAGTTGTACCCTTATTCATATCCTAACGTACCCTTATTCAAAATGGGTGCTCTATCTGTACCCTTGTATCCTATGTCCCCTGGTGATATATGATAAATACATACATCAACACAAGACTTGGGATATGGGCAGGTATGCATGCATTCATACATGTACTTACACACATATATATAGAAACACAATATATAAACATTAAAATGGAAAGATATAAACAAACAGATATACGATATAATATAATATATACACATATATACATGCATACATACATGGATGCATACATGCATATATATACTATTATACATACATATATAATTATATATATACACATACATACTTTTGCAATATATTTGTGTGTGTGTGTACACATATTGAATTTTTTCTTTCCTCAAGGTACTTTAAGCTGAAACAAGGTCTCAATCCTAGAAGATAAAATGTTAGTGGCATTTGTAACCTTGTGCAAGCCCCAAATTTGAAACTGCTAAGAAGCATCATGATCCAGTCAAGGATGGGGGGTCAAATTAATGATAGCCTATCTCTTGTAGCTAGGTCCCAAATTCCCTAGGTACACAAACACCATCCAATCAAGAAGACATTAAGGCGACTATTTTCAGACAGAAAGAACACCAACTTCAAAATTTATTAACTGCTGCCAAATAGAAAATGCCATGAACAGATTTTTATTACAGCCACTTTCCCATAAAATAACCTGTGTTTTATCATTGAAAAACCAATTGAAAGATTGGTTTTCCAAAATTTAGTCCCTTGCGAAGCACTATCTCTTCAAGTTCATGCCAACTCTGCACACTTTCATTTCTTGGATTGAAACTGCTGTGAAGCTTCCAAATCCGGAAACAATGATGGAACTGTTGTAGTGTCAAGTCACTCAACCTAATGATGACACCCAGGTGCTCCAAAGCCAATGGATAGAACCAGTCATCTTGTTGGGACCCACCACAAATGAAAAGTATATCATTTGTATCAATGTTAATCTGATCGGTGAGGGGTTTTCTGCACCCCTTCTCTATGATGCTTAAACAACACCTACAAAACATTTTCTCTGGATATATCCATACCAACATTCAGGTTTCCCACTTTCTGCATGAGCTTATTAAATTCATTAACATACCCAATGACTTTAGAGTTACTGCAACATTGAACTTGGTAGCCATGAGAAGTTAATACAAAATAGAATCTACATCTTCTCCTACAGATCCTGACTTAACTAGTACGACCAATGCTAAAAATGTTGTTCTTCTCCAGCTCCACGTTGAAGGCAGTACAAAATTGCTATCAAACAGCTTCTTTAGCAATTTTGTACTGCCGCAAAACACTTCTGCAACAACTATGTGACTGCTATGAAAAAGCTTCTGTAGCAATTACTTGACTACTGCAGAACAACTTCCCCTTAGCCATATTTACACAGTTCCCAATTGCTTACATTAATTTGCAAACATCTCTTAACCCTGCTTTACTCGCTACAGTGCCTTCAGAAGCATTTTTGAGCTCAAACATGACTAGACAATCAAAAAGGAATCATTAATTCTGCTTACATATACCTGTAAATCCGCAAATTCTTTTTGGGCAATCCAAGATTACAATAGCCTCAAGATACTCCTGCATTACAACATTTATTTAAATGCAGTACAAAAGGTGTCTTATCATCCCATTGTTAAACATGCTACAGAATAGTGTTTGTTTATCAAGTAACTGTCTGATTAAAATATCAAAGTTAGATGCCAAAACTTGATATTATCCAATTATAGTTGACAATTGTTCATATGTTTGCCAAAAAGTTAATAGCTTGGGCATAATAGATTGTATGAAAATATACTGCTACCAATTCATGGTAGAAATAAAAGATTATAAAATTTTTAAGCATGTTGACATGTGTTCATTTCTGCATTACAAAACATTATCTGCAATTACAGACAGAGATCTTTCAGTAATGCAAGAAATGTTTCCACAATTAACATTTTGCACTTGAAATGACTGAGGGGCAGAAGAGAATATCTCAGTTTTCCCAAAGTTGAATCCAGCAGAAATTCAGAAAATCAGGTGCAACAGTAGCACCCCTCATGAAGAATCTAGTACAGTTGCTTTAGTTGATCCTTAGTTAGCATAGATATTCAACTACATAATTCATCAACACGAATTGATTTCAACCTTAAAGTAACAATTAGAGCAGTTGTTCTATGTATACAACTACAGTACAATCATCCCTACAAATTTACAATAACAAATTAATCAATGTAAGCATGCTTAGCAATGTAAGGAAGCATAAAAATAAGGGACAATAATAATATGATATGGAGAAATCCAAATTGGGTGAAAAATCTAGAAGATTTGAGTGTTAAACTCCTTGATCCACCATCTCAATAGTTGTCGCCATAGAAGCAGATATTGCAAAAGTATCACAATATGTTGGAAAATATCTGATCTCATACTGCAGACTGATATTTTCAAGAAAAAAATGGTAACATTTTCAAAAAAAAAATGTTGACTGCTACTTTGACCAAAATTCTCCAATATTTTCCCTTAAAAGGCTGCAAACTGCAACTTTTTTGCTTCTTTCAGCTTTATTCTGCCCTGACATTTCCTGCAACAAAACAGGCTGGTTTTTACTATTTACAGTTTCCCAAATGCCAAATGATTTTGACATCTTTAGAATGGTTGAGGTACTTGCACAGCAACCACTTGCATAGCAACAGCAGTTCGTACAGCTCGTAGATATTTCATTCATCAATAAATGCTTTGGCATGCAGAAAAATGTTGTTATGGTATGGAATCTCCGAAGGAAGCTAAACAAAACATAAGCAGCTCTAAACTTACAAGAGACTATTTGCCACAATAGAAGAATAGGTAGTTTTCCCAATTTACATCAGAGACGAAAGAGAAATTTTATATATTGTTTTCACCAACAAATAGCAAATTCCAGGCTTTTATCGATGACAAATATTTTCCCTAGCACGAGAGCTAAAATATGTAACACATGATTGGATGGAACAATGGCTCCATTCTCGGGCTTTATGAAACCAAACTTGTACACAGGACAGCATGTAATAAATTAGACTGACATTATAAAACCAGAATTTGCAAGTTGGTTTCATTCCATTTTCATGCTCTATTGGTTGCTTCCCACCCACTAGCTTATAATTTTCATACGTAAATCATAAATTTGATGATTGAAGCAACTTGCTGCTATATTAAAGCTCTCATTCCCTCATTCCTTGTTCCATTTCACTTTATCGGGTGAAATACATTTCCCCAGTCATAGCAAACCAGTGCAAAACAAATATAATATAATATTCCAACAGGAAGTAATGATGGCATATGAAACATTAGGGACAAATAACGCTGCAGAAAGTACAATAGAAATTAATAATTGCTCACTCAATACGTAGCTACAGCGTACATTCACAATTCTAAATTCTCCTATTGTTAAGCGTAAACTATTGCTCTATTAAATCTGCTATTGGTTACCTGTTCAGACACTTACATAAGGCCACTTAGCACTAAACTGTTAGAAAAGGAAGAGAAAAAATCCTGGCATTTCAATAAGTCAAAATAGGACCCAATACTTTTTAAGAAAGTATGCGTAGGAAGTAGGAGCCAGATTTTGTTTGATTCTAAGGACATTATAGGTGTCTTGCACAAGTTAATAATATGTGATTAACCATTATCCATCTTAATCGTATTACAGCACAGCTCTGCAACATATGTAAAAATTAGCATTAGCTTATCACCAGCTGGTTACATATCTTTTAACGTTTAAGCTTCGCTTTAGTAAACTTCTACTAAGGCCCATTTTCCGGTGGGCAATAACATCATGAGTGAGAGATAAGCTGTGTTAATTTTATTGAAACATTTTGCTTGTGAAGAGTCTCCTAAAAGTTCATAATTTTGCTGTGTGTGCCAAGTGACCCTACAGCATTTGTATTTCTGTTTATCTCAAACATTAGACTGCAAAGCAACCATCCTTTATACGCTGCATCATGAAATAACTCAGCTTTGGGCATAACTTACCTTAAGCCATCTTCTATTATAGTCGACACTTTAGCTGATGTTCATGAATCATAACCGACAATTATAAATCCCTTCAACAGACGTAAACAAAAGAACGGGCATATTAAGTTGATCTTGTAGGGAAAAGACGGGGGCATTCTAACAAGATGCAGGTGTTTAAGGTCTAAAATTAAACGACCGGTACATTATTTGTTATTTTAGAGTAGATGTCCCAAAATAACAAATATAAGCTTTACCATGTTTGGTAAAGCTTAAACAGCCAGTCAGTTATTCGTTATTTTGGACAGAGCTGGAGAATGGTGATTTAAGTTCCATTCAGGTGCCTTCCCTTGTTAAATCTTGAACACTACTGTCCAGAGCAGCCATCCTTAATATGGTGCATCGTCAAAGCCATAGTGTCTGAAATAACTGAACTTTGGGCATTATTTTCATTGAATCGTTGTCTAATATAGTCAACACTTTAGCTGATGTTCACGAATCAGAATCAACAATTGTAAATCGCTTTAAAAAAGAGATGTAAACAAATAAACACATATTAAATCGATCTTGTAGAGAAAAGACCAGGGTATACTGACAAAAAAAGGGCGTTTAAGGCCTAAAAGTAAACTGCTATCATATTTATTTTATCAGTGAAAATTCTTAACAGTTATTTAAACTGTATGATGTTTTAAGAGTTAGAAAGAAAAGACCCCAAAATAACATATAACGTGCTGGCTGTTTAAGCTTTACCGTGTTCAAGAACTTTAAAAAGGAAGGCAAGGAAAGGCACTGGAAAGGAACTTAAACCATCATATCCATCCCCTTTGCTCGAAAATAACAAATAATGTACCAGCTGTTTAAGCTTTATCATGTTTCAAGAGTTAGAAGGTAAGATTCTCCCTTGCCCTTCCCTCCCCTTCATCCCTACCCCAAAGTTCAAAAAATACAGTTGATTCCACAAACCTTGAACAATGTTAGACACTACAGTAAAGACAATTTGGAAAAAGCAGAAAACAAGACTGGCTTGGGGAAACACAGAAGGCAAATGACATACTTTAAAGCCATTTTACGGTAAGCAGACTTAATCTCTTGATCGGATGCATTGCGAGCGATTCCCAACACCTCGTACGGATCCTTCCGATGTTCTTCCACATGATTTTCTCCGTGACAGAAGGCCGAAGCCCCAGGCATCTCGTACTAAATCAAATATCAACAAAAAAAGCTTCTTCGGGGAAATTTCTGATCTCGTGCGCTTCAACACCCTAGTATTCAAGAGCTCTCCCACGGCAAGGCATTCCGGTGCCAAAAGAAAAAACTCAGCCACAAACCTTCAATCTGCAGCTCCTTTCTTGGCATTCGGATCTGTGCAGAAATAGTAACATTCTGCACTGATTTAGACAGAAACTGTTTAATATTTGAACAACATTGTACAATACCGAACCGATTTCGATGACTAAACGGTGGAAACACGCAGATTTACAAAAAGAAGACAAATCCCAGCCGCAAATTGGAGAATTTGCAGGCAGTAATCATCCAAATCTACGTGCTTTCCTTCGCCTGAGAAATTTGACAAAATTTGTCTCCTCTCAACAAGGCGAAGAAAATACTGGACCGAGTTTCTAATCTCGTTCCCACACCTAGGTTAGAAACAGCAAAAATCGGGTAGCAATCGGTTGCCAGGCCACATTCCAATTCAAAATATGAGCTAGGGCCGGTTTCAATTTAAAATTTTGTAATTATGCTAATTGTCACTGTGCTGTTGGGATTAATAATATTTATATTGAATATGCCCATCAATCATATGGTTTCGCCTCCTAACAGAGATATAATAATTTTTTAATCTGCCTCCAGACCGGTTAGTTTAAATTGATTCAGTGGAGTGTGGTTGTGCTCTGAATAAATTTAGTGGTTTGGGTACTCCTTAATTTTTTAATTTTAAGTTCAAGAAAAATATTTGAATGGAAAGAAATGTAAATAGGATTTTTTTTCAATAAAATTGAGTATAGTTGTAGTTTTAAGGTTTGAAGAAAGTCCATTAGTAGTACATCTAATTACATACATGTATCAATAAGATTAATTTAGCAATTATGTGAACATTCACTAATAAGTCAAATGTGACAAGACCCCTTAATATTTGACTCTAAGTTGAAAAGGACCTTTAAATTAAAAGGAATGAGGACTGGCAAGGAATGAGGACTGGCAAGGAATTTGGCGGCATGGAGACCTCTTTGCATTTAATATTAATTTGAAAATGACCTCTACATTAAAAGAGATGAAGTCGGCTCTAGTACACTCAATTATATTCACACCTAACAACAAAATATATTTGAATGTGAAAACTCTCTTCCTTTTTAACTCTCAACCGTAAAAACTTTTAAATAAAAATATCTACATCAGATTTGAAATAAATTTAACAACATAAAAACCTCTCAATCTTTAATTCTCAATCATAAAAAAATCATATATCTAATTATTTGTAGAGCCACTTATTGATGTACACGATAACAAGGAAAAGAAAGGTATTTAAATAAACTTTATTTGTTTGTCTTTTTTGTCTCGTAGACATTAAGGATAAGTTCTTTGCATAGAGCAATTTCAAAACAAGAACAAGAAAAACAAAGTAACTAAATGTAGCTATATTTGGGTAACATACAAATTTGTAAGTTATAACAATGCAAATTTCTAGGCGAGGACAGCTTTGAATGTGTAAATTCGAACTTAAAAGACACATTTCCCGAGACTGGTCTCAATTAAGTATACATATGACCAATTATTACATTGACTAAATGGAAGAATATGATCATTGTTGATTTTTCTTTGAATAGAAGATTCAAAAAAAGACCACCGGTGGTATGGGAACAAAGGAGAATGCCTTTTATTATTAATTCATTCAAAAACAACTTTTGGGTTTGATAATATTAACAATGTATTATTAAATAAGTTGTACACGTGTTTGTACTTATTAGGTGTAAAAGATTTTAAAATATGATTAAATAAATGATTTAAAGATAGGAAAAATAATGTTTAGTTATTTGTAATATCAATTTTTTAAAATTTTATAGATGAATTATTAGTTATGGGTAAAAAAAATATGTTTTCGACATTTTGTAGTAATTAGACTTCAAAACAATAGATATAAGGGAATAAGATGGTAAACAAACTATATTAAAAAATTTAAGGTCTTGAAATGGTGTGAGCATTAAGTGGGGGCTCAAAAGTGGGGTGAGCAAATATTGGATCCTTTCTCTCAATCAGCATTGTTATGATTTGAGCTCTTGATATTTTTAATAAAGTTTTGATTGGATTAATAATTGCTTCAATAATAATTTTGCATCGTACCTATTCATGCTAAAAGAAAATCTTTTAAAGAAAAGGCTATTATTATATTATGATAGAATATAATTGTAATTGAAATGATATTAGCTTTATTAATAGGGCTTAATCTTTTTTAAATGGGGCTAGTTATATATTATAACACAATTAACCTTTTTTTAAATGGAGCCACCAACTTACATATTATCAATATAGTTATTTTTTAAAATGGGATGAAATTACATTTATATTTCTCAATCAATTATTTCATCTTATTATCTTGGTCATGCTAGAAAACTATTATTATGCTCTATTGTTCCCAAGTTACTTTGTGGGGCTAATTTGGTAATGATGGTTAAAGGCAATTCTTGTTAATGGTTAAATGACTTCAGTTGGTATAATATTGAATCCCAACACCTTCTAGGCGCACTCTCGTCAACATCATTTTTTGGCATTCCATTTAGAATTGGCTAATGTTTTCTCTAGAATTATTTAATCTCTAATGTTGTGTTGAATGTCTTCAAAATGCTTCACATAAGTTTATCCCTTTTTTGGTTGGTTTCTTATATCACTTGGATGTCCAACGGAAAGATGAGGTTGAATCTTGACTTAGGGATTTTCTAGAATGTGTCATTTGTGGTTTTTGATAGTGTAGGATTTATTAGGGCTTAACAAAGATAATTAAATGCTACCTAATTAAACCAACAAGTTGCATATACAAAATCAAATTGATTTTATAACTTATACCCACACATTTACAATGCACCCTATCCCTTTTTTCTCAAATACAATTCTACCACCAAGGTAATTACAATTCAAAGCTAAAATGTGTAAGGCCACAAAGAGAAGATTTTGAAGTTAATCAAGAATAAACCATGAACACAATACAAGCAATAATTCAAGTATTGGCCATAGAATATTTAGGTATACTAAATTATAGATAGCATCGTAAATTTGCATAATGAATGAATAACAAAGTTAGTTTTAGTCTCTTAAATTGTGATATGTTCTAGGGAATCTTGGAAATCCCACATTAATGGAGCTTTCTCTTTAAGTTAAGTTGTTAGTGAGTTCCTTAAAATTTTATATTTTGAGTCACATAACTCAACATGTTCAAAAACATCTACCAATAATGACTAAAATTTCACATTTGAAAAGATCAACAACTTCAAGCAAACTATAAATCATAATTTTCCCATTAGTAAGATATTTTGATCCATAAAAGTTCATGAATGGGCATTGCAATTTTGTTTGTCCTTTGTTCAAGTGGTGATTGTATTACTTTCTATCAAGTCTTGTTTTAAGGTATACCTTGCTACAAGAATGTTATATTCCTTGATTTTCTATGATATCTCATAGATGTCATGCCTTCTCTTTATTGTAACTAATTCAATTTTCTTTCGTTTAAATGATTACTAATTCTTGTATGTAAAACTTTAATATTTTATATTTTTTTGAGCATTGCTTTAACACTTTTATAACACTATTAAAATAAGACAACATCATCGCATGTGAAATATAGAAGAGTAGACCCATCAAATTAAATCAAGGCCTCCATAATGTCGTATTATAACAAACAATGAGGATATGATGTAACGAGTCCATCAAGAATAAATAACTAAGAAAGTGCATCTAACATTCAAGAATCCAATTTGGATCACTTTGATAATGAGCATGCCTCTAACAAGAAATATTTAAGGAGATATGCATGATGTGGTCCAATCTAGCAGTGAAAACATGAATAATGCATTCATACAGGGATAAATTACTCATGCTACTAGTAGTGGTGACCCTAAATTTGAAAGCTTCTCAAATAAGCATAAAGCACATTAGTTTAACATGTTAATATTTTTTTAGCTCAAACAAGTTTCTAAGTATTTGTTCATATAACCTATAGCTCGAATGAATATGGACTAGGCATGTCAAAGCTATCTTTGCAAGATTTACAATTATAAGTATAAGAAATACAAGACACTAGAAATGATTGAGAAGCATGAGATAAATTTTATGAAAAACTAAATGTAAATGGAGATTTGAATTCAATGATGCATTAGAAAATGAAAGATGAATGTGATAATGCTTGAAATATATTTAAGTACGAATATTCCATGCAATTGTAGGGACAAATAACTATTTTTGGAGGTTCCATATATACTCTATTTGGAAAGGTGCTTTTGTAATACTATCAAAGGAAGATTACATCTTAAAATTTGGAAAATAGAAGAGTAGACTCGTGAAAGAAAAGCAAGGCCTCCATAAAGTCTTGGCTTAATAAGTAGCAAGGAGGTGATGTGGTGGGTGAGAGTCCATCAAGAATAAATAAACAAGAAAGTGTACCTAACATTTAGGGATTCTATTTGGACCACTATGACAATGAGATAACCTTTAACAATAAATCTTGAAGGAGATATCTATGATGCGGTTCAATCTAGTAATTTAAAAGGATGAACAATAGATTCATATGTATATATATATTCATGCTACTAGTAGTGGTGACCCTAAATCTAAAAGCTTCTCAAATAAATTTAAAGCATATCAATGGGACATGTCAAGAAATTTTCAACTCAAATGGGTTTCTAATAATTCATTCATAAAACCCATAGAGAACGATTGAGTAGACACACCAAACTACATCACTATATGATTTGTAGCTCTAGAAATATAAGAAATTTAAGATGTTACAAATTAAATTCTAGACACATTGAGAATAATGAACATAAATTTTATGAAAAGGAAAATGTAAATAAATATCTTTGGGAGATTTTTTTGGAGGGGATTTTTGGCTTTGTTGGAGAATCTATAGAGGATAAACTAGTGGAATGGAGTTCATTTGTCTGCATAAATGATTCAAATCATTGTCTCTTAATCAATCTATTGATGCTCTAAGACTAAACCTAATTAAATTTCATCTATCTCTGTGTCTACATAATACTGGGTGTTTTTATTCAATAAGATGAATACTCCAAGTGTTCATATTCTTTTAGTAACCAACAAAATGATTTTGCTTGTGTATATGTCAAGTGTGTATATATATGAATATATAAAGTCATATAGGAATTTAATATATAAAATGATTTTGATAGTAGATTAAACCCAATGGAAGTTCATATATTTGTGTTCTTACATAATACTAAGTGTGTTTGTATTCAATATGTTGCATGTACTCCAAATGTTAATATTCTAATAGTAACTAGAAAAACATTGTTGCTTAGATATGTGTTGATACACATACATATACATATATGTAAATATAATCATATAGGAATCTTCCCACAAGTATGGTATCGGTAACCAACTTGGGTATGCATATCACTAATAGAATTATTTGATAAGTGCTTCATATGGAACTGTGTAAATAAACTAGATACTTGATGCTTGTTTATCAAGCATTTTATCAACCCTATAAAGTTATATAAATGTTTCAAACCATTTTTTCCTAATACTTCAAGTTTATCACATAGATTTCCTTTTTTAGCAATCCAATTTTTTCATATGTTCATATAGAATATGCATCCATGATAATAGGACATCTATTGAAACAAGACAGGCACAAGAAACAATCCACTTGATCTATCAACAAAGAAATTACAATGATTTCTTTCACATTTAAGGAAAGTAAAAATTTGTTCTATTAATTATATTAGTCATCTTATTTAATACTCAATAGTCTATAGACTTAATACTCAAGAATTAATAATAGCTAATTTAGGAAAATGTATCATATATGAAATAATAAAATGAATGGTTAATTCAAGCTTGTTGTCCATTGGACTCACTCATCCATATCTAGGATGATTTATAAATCATCATCATTTTAAACCAATCCTCTATCCAATATGGGATATGTCAAAAATTAACCATGTGAGCCTACAAGGATAAAAAATATTAAAATTGGGCTCTAGCCAGAGACTTTGACTCATCAAGATCAATTGGGTCTTAAGTCACACAAAAATACTAGCATGTCCAACATATTATACCAAGGTTTCTACAATCCTATAAGTATCTTTTACCCTTCCTTGAGCTTTGAAGTTAATGACCAAGTACAAGATAAATCCACCCTGGGTATTCTTTTAAGTATAAGTGACTCATAATTTTTATTCTTATATAATCAGATTTAGATTTTTATCTTTAAAAATTAGGTCACAAATTCACACAATATTCTTTGTATCTAAGTACTAGAAACATTCTCCAGTTTTCATACTTCCTACATACATTACATCCACATGATCAAGATACTAGAAAACCAAGTGAATGAAATATGTAGTTCTATTTGATTTTATGTTTATGCAACTATGCAAGTGGATACACAACCCTTTTTATGGTCGATTTTCCTTAGACAGATATTCATTTCTTGTGCACATTTAGGTGAAATATAGATGGAACCCTAGAAGATGGTGTTTTATGTTAAGTTTCAATTGGAAATATTTTCTTATTTACCTAGAATGCATATTCCATCCAAAAAGATCTCCATTTACTTTGACCATTCGATTTTCAATTTTTCATATTCCAAAAAGTTATAGGTTTTATGTATTAGGTGTCTAGTGCCCAATACCTAAGGATTTTAACTCAGTGCATCTTAAAACCAATTGATTCCATAATCATTTCACTATCATGTGCAACTAAAATAATAAATGGATCACATATAATCAATCCAAACTAACTATTCCACTAAAATAATTATATTATAAAAATAATAAATAAATAAACTTAGCAAATGTGCTAAAGAGTGATACATGTAAGAATCTATACTTGTTAGTTCAATCCACATCATTTTTAGATCAATAATTCCTTCATAAACTATTCTTTAAACTTATATTTTGTATTTGTTAGTAAGCAAATTGGTCACTGTGATTTGATGTGATAAATGACTCTCTATTGCCCAACTGAGTAGTGACACAATGCGGCTCTGAAGATCGCTATTGAATTAGCAATCTTCCTCTAAGTTTTAGAGGTACAACTCCCTCTTATGATTTTCAAGGAATTAAAAGAGACTAAAAAATAAAGTAAGATGTGCTTAAATAACCAAAAAGCAGTAAAGGCAAACAAATATTTGCACATAAAAATGATACAGATACAATAAACAAGCATAGAATAAACAAAATGTAAATTAGATGACGCGCAGATTACCCACTTCACACCCATGAATGATAACCAAGAAATAATGAGTAGCATATCCTCTCACGAAATGGCTTAACTGGAATTCACAGATGCAGCAGCAAATGCATCTGCATCTTAATATACTGAAACTACATTATTTAGGATGATTGCAAAGACACAAAGGAAATCTACAATCAAAAGAAACATAGGCAAATACATAGATCTAAGAATGTCTCTTTATTCTTGTAATGAAAAATATAAGCTCATAGACTCCATATCCTCTATACAACAAAGTGTTTTGAAGAAAACCAAAAATGCTCTTATCTTCCCCAAGTTGAATAATAAAATGATCTGATAACTATCTCTACCCCAATGATAACTATCTCTACCCCAACCCTCATAAAAGCTCTTGTATCATAGCCAAAAGATCCCACCTCCATACAAAAGAGATGTTCATTTATAACTTCCTCTGCTTACCCGTAATGGTTTCTTGAAATCAAATTACAAATTCATTATTTAAAAGAAACTCTTCAGATTCCCCTTTCGCTTTTGTAACTGCCTCTTGACAATTTTTTCTTTATTTTCTTTTTAATTTTCGATAGATGTGGCTCTCCAACTTCTTCCCTTAAAGCATTCATTCTTTTAATTCCAAATTCATCTGCACTCTTTATCCATTCTTCTCAAATGAAGAAGGTTCTCCAATCATCTATAATGCATGCCAATTTGATTAAAATTGAAGTTCCATTTGAGGCATACATCATCATCAGTAGAATTCTTAATATTTTAATTTTGTCATCATAGTTTTGATTCCTTTTCTTTGAGGAAAAGTATAGTATTCATGTTAACACCTCTAGGAAGCTTTCCATAGTAAACTCCTCTAGTCACCAACATGATTCAGGGGTCGATGCTTCCCTCAAGTGAGCAAAATATTGTTGTATACCTATAACTCATGAACCCATTGATCATCCTTTATTAGCTTGATTTGAATCTCGTGATGATGATCCTCTGCATTTAGAATAAGGAAAACAATTCCCTTTTCATTCCCAAACTATATTCCATATTTCGGATTTATTAGAGTGTACTTTCAAATCTGCTCCCTTGTCACATGTATTCTTTGTCTCAGCCTTTGTTGATATTCAACCTCGTGTCATTCAAAATCCACTTTTGTCATGCATTATCTCTTATAGTACCTCATCATTACCTCAGAGACCTATTCTGAGGCTCCCATTTTGATTTATTGTCAATGCTAATTACACATGCAATTTATACTTGAGCCTCTTCATATGCCTGCATCGTTCATGCTCACCTCTATTTATGTAATATTTGGCCTTAACTGTTTTGATGCCAATATAAACTAACTCTCTATAATAATCCCCCACTTTTCTTTCCTTAAAGTCCATACAACACTTTATTGAAGCTTCAATTGCTTGCAATTAATAATCTAACATGAACAATTTCGACATTAATGATAACTTCACCCACTTCATGAATGAGATTAGGCACCATCACTATGAATCAATCAATACTTCACCAATTGACACTTCACTTCACATCCACTACTTTGGCCTCTATATTAATGTATATACAATTTTCCTTTTCTTCCATTAACTCTTCATTCATTACTTACACCAATAGCATCTTTTTTATTGTCTTTCAAAACAGACGCTAATAGATGTGGAAATTCCCTCTATTAGTCGATCTTACTTGTTCACTTATACAGTGTCGTGTTGAGAAAATAGTGACTCATGGAACAGGTGCTAAGCCATCTGGAATGCACATTATCAAAAGTGCTCCCATTCTAGCCATTCCTATCGACCCCTTATGTGTGACAATAATTTGCAATCTGATGAGAGTATATTCTTCTAGGACACCACAATGGACCCTTCAAACAACAATTCCTTAAAGCTTCAGTTGCCACGTGGGTCTATATGTACAGTCACTCACCCCATTTAAATGCATTCTTCTCAACACCAATGTCTCTTGATCAATTCCTTTTGCTTTGCATTGATCAATTTCATTCTTTGCTATTGTCATTTTGAAAACCATTCTATTATTTCAATATTTTCATCTGATGGTAACTTTCAAATGGAACATAGTGGCTTTGGTGGAATTTTGAATTTTCTATGCATTGAACTCCAAAGTCAAACTAATAGGCAAAAATTTATGTAGTTTTGATAACTACGCATACAACATTTTTCATGGTATGTGTAACTCTAGTGACAAGTTTCACTATTCTTTGAAAACACCGCCTATGTTCGCATCAACAAGCAAAATTTTGCTTACCTTATAATCTCCAATAATGACATTATGAAGCTTAACAAACTCCTTGATAACATAGATAAACCATATTTTTATATTTGAGCCCCATAGAAATCTTAAGAGGCCTTCATCAAACATTTATATTGGAACGACACCTTTAAAAGATGAACGGATGAAGTGTGGTGATGTGAATGTCTCAGAATCGGTTGAAATGTAGTCGACTTTGAAGCCTCAAGTGTATCCTTTTAATGCCTTTTGAGTCCCTTTGGAGAGTCCTCTAATCTTATATAGTAGCTCCTGAGGAGATACTTGTATAAGAAAGGCTCCTAAAGCATAATGAAGCAAATCATCAGATATTAAATTGATAAAGAATTGGCAAGTTGCGACATCAACAAAGGCAATAACCATATGTCATTGAACCACCATTTGCACATCCCATCATATTGTGAACCGAGAAATCACATTCCTTGGAGGCATTTTCTGAAAATAGTTCACATGCCCTATTTATGCTTCCACATTTTGCTTGTATATGTAGCAAGGCACTTGTAAATACAAAATCTTCCTTGTTGTTATGAATGCTTACAAAATCTTCCTTGTTGTTATGAATGCTTCTGTTATTATATTGAAAGCATAACATGAAGAAAAATTGTTTGTAGTAAAGAGTATTTAGGAGGAATGCATTGTATCTAATTATGTCTATCAGTGCAGGTTTAGAATTTTAAGAGGATATGTTCAAAAAAATTTAGTGACCAAAATTTGGGGTAACAGTGGCCTTGTCTGGGGAATACATTTTCTATGAAAATGCAGAGAACTCCAGAATTTATGGGATAGACCAGTGTCAAGTCCATTGGGCAACAAAGTCAAGGGGGAAATAAGAGGAGACAAGAACAAAAGCCAAAACTGAAACTGACCCAACAACTAGAAAAGAAAGCAACCTCAGACACCTATGTGCACCCGGATCAGGTGCAATACTCCCCAACCTCCCAAGAGACTATGCAAAGCCATTCACCGGTTGGGAGAAGTATATGCCAGTGTGAACGAGGGATGTGAACTCATGAGGTATGTGCAAAATCAAAGATCCTTTTAAGACCATGGACATCAATTTGGAATCTATAAAATCAGATATCTCTTTGAAAGGTGTCCCAAAAAGCCATCCCTCATTATATACTTCTAAAGTTTCCTACAAATTTCCTTTCATATCAGCTAATCCCTTGTATGAAGTTTGATACAAATCAATTCCCTTTGAAATAGGCTGAAAAATTACACCATGAACAACAACCTCATTAAATTTGGACCCATTCTCAAATAAAGAAATCTCACTCTTACTTTCACCATTGAATCTATCTTTCTCTATTGGTTGCTCTATATTTTCAAAATTGTCACTCAAATCTCCCTCTTTTATAACCTACAAAGGAGACAAAACAACCCCTTCTCCACATATAAAATCATTTGTAGGCATTTTTGTAGCCTAGAAAAATGTATCTATGGACATTTTAACGCTCATTTGGGTCTCTCTTATGGATGTTGACCTAGTTTTGCCTAGATTTAATGTTGTAATGTGGTCAACACATTCACATTAGATCTTAGACCCCTATGAATCAATAAGAACTTTATTATGCCTTGCCAAAGTGTTGTGAAGTGTTGTAACCCACTTTCACACTTTTCTAGGACCTTTTTAATATAATTCACTTAAATAACCTCTTTTTATCACTTACCAACCCTTATTTCAAAGTGTTGTAACAAAATTTCATGTTTTTCTAGGCTTGTCATCAATAATTTGACCCTTTCTTATGTTTAAATGGCCTCATTATACACTTATAAGCCCTACTTAAGTGTATTTTTGAGAATAATCCCATTAAACATCATTTAATAAACTTTAATTCTCGACACCCACTTAAAATGCCTAAGTGGGACAAAGTCGCCACCCAAGTGGGACCAAGTCGCTACCCAAGTGGGACCAAGTCGCCACGAGGGGTGACTTAGTCCCACTTGGCTCAAAAATCAAAATTATTTCAAAATTCTAACGGGATATTATTTTCTAAGCCTTGAGGTCAACCTATGGTGTGGTATTTTTTGAGAAATTTTCTATAATCATGTATAAATATAGGGTTTTTCCTCTCATTTCGTCCTCCTTAACCTCCTCAATTTTCCTAATCATTCAAGCAATTATCAAGCATTCACTTTAACATTCTAGGAATTTTCAAGCATACATCCATTGGAGCTTCTACTTGCATATCTTCATATTTCCACTTCAAGGGTTTGGTGAGTTGTAGCATTGCAATTTTTCATTCATCATTCTCTTTTCATTTTATTTCATTTTCAAAGGTTTAATTACCAAACCGGGGTTTGACCAAGGAAAACCCCTATTCACTAACCCTTAACACTTTTTCCCCTCTTTGCATGTGTTTTGCAGGTCTTGTGTGCATATTTTTCAAAGAGAAAGGTGTGAAAAGGTGTCAAAAAATCATCAAATTAATTCAAAGTGGTCAAAGCCCTAAAAGAAGCTTGGAGAACACCTACAGGTCATATTTTGTAGTTTCAGATATAGAAACCTGTTAGGAGTTGAAGTGCAAACCGGGAGCTACAAATTACACCTTTGAATTACTCAAAATTTGGAAGTGGAATAAGTCACCATCAGTGGTGAATTAGTCCCACTGCTAAGCTTGAAAAGTGGTTTTGGCAGTTATGAGTACCCTTTTGTCTTAAACCTATTTTGACAAAATTTCCCCAAAATAGGACTAAGTCGCCTAGCTTGGCATAAGTGTCTCTGTTGGTTTCAACAGTGATGTTAGCAAGTTCCATAGCTCCTCTCCATCGCTTTCCAATTTCCAGGTGCACCTCTTCAACCTCATTAATTTTTGTTACAGTTTATTTGTATTCTTAGGTCATTTTGCATATCATGATGTGTTTTCAAACAATTTGCATTTCCTTAGTTTTGCATTAATATTCAATCTCTTTTATCAGTTCTTTGCATCTAGGACATTCCCCTTAGACAGATTTCAATCATATTTGCATTGGAATCTCAAGGGAATATTCTTGAGTGAGCCATTAAGACTTTTGGATACCTCTCTCCTTTTAGGTGCAAAACCCTAGAAATGTAAGAGAGACCCACATACAAAAATCTATGGTTCATTTTGGTGAACCCAAGTTTAGGACATCATATTTCTAATATATAGTGCACGTACATCCTAGGAATAGCTTAAATTAACATTGCATTGTATTTTGTATTGTTTAAATTGAATTCTAGGGTTTTAAAATTTGCATTAATGAAAAGCTCATCTAGCTTGCATTTTTCCATTTCATTTCATTAAAAAACAACAAAATTATGCATATTCATATTATATCTGCATCTAAAAACCTAAAAAGCATAAAAAACAATTTAAAAATTCTAAAAAAATTCTAAAAAATCACTACCTAGACTCATTTGCCACCCTAGGCGACTTAGTCCAGTTGCACATTTTGCATTGCAATTTATGTCATTTCAAGTTCATTCTCTGCATTTTTTTTTATTATTACATTTTTGTTACTATTTCCAATTTTTTTATTTTATTTCATTTCTTGCACAGTTTAGTTTGCTTACATTCATTTGTATCATGGATATGTGTTTTAATAAGCTTTGGATGTCATTAAAATCCTTAGTTGATATGTCAAACTATGTCTTTGGAACTGATCCTAATGCCATTGAACTTCCTCATGCTCCTTCAACTCCTCATGAATGTCCTCCTCGTGATGTTGACATCATTGGAGAAGATGATGACAACATGAATAAGTTCCTAAATGAATGCCTTGACAACCTTGAAGCTCATGCATCTTTTTATCCATCCCTAAAACAACAAGACCTTTTTACAGTACCACCTCCTAATATGTTTGGTCACTTACATCCTGAAACAAACAAAGAACCTAAGTTCCCTACACAAGGTGAACCTAGTTCTTCTAAACAAATAACCCCTCAACCATTCTATGATAATAAAGTAACAAATACTCCAATCAACCTTGAAGAAACCTATGGCAAAGGTTTACCATTTTGAGCAAACAAGGATGTGACACAACAACTGAACATGACATTCATCAACTCTTAGAGAAAAATCCAAAAGATGAAAACACAACGGGATTAGGTTATCAAGATCCCCCTCATAATAGCAAGCCTCCTAGAGAATATATAAGGCTTCGTGATGATGGCACAATGATCTTTAATTCCCCTCCCAGTTTGAATGTCCTTCTTCCTCAAGAGAAACCCTTGAATGATAACAATGACAAGGATAAGAGGATCACTTTGGGTCCTCCTCCTTTAATTCGAGAAAAGGGTGAATCTAGCAAACGTGAGAGACCTTACAACTTACAAAAACCAAATTTTCCTCTCCGTCCACCACCTAAATGTGAAAGGAAATTACAAATAATTTTAAACAAAGGACTCATACTATTACCACCTATTAATATAGGTTGGTGATATATCCTAAAGATTCCAATGTTCCACATTGTGCATATCATCACGTTCTTGGACATAGAAGTGATGAGTGTCGTACATTGAAAGAAATATTGAGCAAGTATCATTTCGATGGTGATAATTGCTATCTAGTGAATCCATAAAACACTCTCCAACTCCTTGTCATGTCATAGTTGTAGAACATTCCCTTCTCATAATTACATGACCTTTCCCATCACCTACCTCAGCTCATTCTTCCCTTGCACCCATTGGGGGCAAGAAGTTGCTAGCCTTGTCCTAGTAATGCATTTGTCGTTGTCCCTTAGTTGTGCTATTCACCTTCCACTTATACCATTTGAGATTGGGAGGTGGATGACTTGCTTGACAGTTGACTCACATTTTCCTTACTAATCTTTTTCTTTTTCTTTCTTTTTCTTTTGTGTGTTTGCACGTGCGTAATGTGCTCCCCTATGATGTTTTGTTTGATGTTCTCTCTCTCTTTGCGACATTCTTCTATTTGTACCTTCATTCTTCTCTATGTCGTGCATTGCTTTCACCTTTTTCCTTTGTCTTCTTGTGTTTTCCTTTTGGGGATGACGTAAGGCATTGAGACATTCATGTCTCTTTCATGTTGACCCAAAAGGCTTTTTCTTTATCTTTTATTTTGTCTTTTTCTTGTGTTTTCCTTTTAGGGATGACACAAGGCATTGAGACATTCATGTCTCTTTCATGTTGACCCAAAAGACTTTTTATTTGTCTTTTCTTTTGTCTTTTTCTTGTGTTTTCATTTTGGGGATGATGCAAGGCATTGAGACATTCATGTCTCTTTCATGTTGACCTAAAAGGATTTTTCTTTGTCTTTTCTTTTGTCTTTTTCATGTGTTTTCCTTTTGGGGATGACACAAAGCGTCAAAAAACCCTATGTGTCTTCCATGTTGACCCAAAAGGATTTTTATTTGCTTTCGCTCTCTTTCTGTCATTCTTCTGGTTCTATGTATTTGGGGGATGATGACAGTTCCAAGATCTCTAAACAACATTGCAACAAAGAACATAGTGTCAACCCCAAATTCATAGATCCCTTATGTGTTTGGTGTTTTCATTTTGGGGGCAACCCCTTTCCTTTCTTTTTCCTTGTTTTTGCATGATGCAACCTTTCTCAGAAACATATGACTTGGCATAGGGCTTTCCAAGTTGGCTCTTATGTCTTTCTCTTTGTTTGAATTTTTCATTTGCTACTTTGAAGTAATTACTCACAGTATGGTGTGTAGCCATTCCTTTAAAATGGGGGTATACATTGGCATTATTCTTTTGCATTTTTTCCTTTTCTTGGTTCTTAGTGCAACCTTCTTACTTCATACGATGCGTTTTGTTGCTTTGTAGATGACATTGGGTGTAATTTCCTTCATAAGCGTGATCTATCTTAGCATATTACATTCCTCTTACTGGTTTGATGTGATGCACTGCATCCCCTAAGTTGTGAATCTTTTATCCTTTGATCACTCCTCTCTTGGAAACATTAGATACAATGTTCCCTAAGTTAAAGACCTTGCATGAACTAAGCAAGACTCCTTTGAACATCCTATGCATGTTGCATTTTTCATTTGTTATATGGCCACCTTGCGTAAACACAACTTGCATGTTTGTGGTGCCATCGTGTTTGTTCATGAGCTCCAAGCATAGAAAATTTTGCTTGTCTCATGAAGCCCAAAAATTTATTTTCTTTTGTGGCATCTTATTAAAGTTATGAGGAGGTATAACTTTGGTATGGTTGCGTGGGAAGCCCATTCTGAGGCATGACTTTCCCCATAGCCACTTGCGTGTGTGTGACTGCATACTAGCCATGAGTGTATGCTTCTCACCTTTTTGGGCCTTCTCACCTGATGGAAAGCCATGAGTTTCGTCACCTTAGAGTGAGTATGTGTTTTCCAGGAAAATAGACTAGATCTGATCCACAACATGATGGAAAAATGATCAAAGCTTGATTCAAATATATTTTTCCTTCTCCTTCTCTCCCTTTCATTCTATTACATCATTTTCATGTGTGTTCCTTTTGTGTTAATGTTTGGTTTGCCATGGGATCTTGATCCTAGGCGCTTGATCATCCCATTTGTTTGTCGTTGTCTCATCTTGCTAGCATGGGTGTATTTGGATCCTTCTTGATGTGCATGTTTGACTACTTTAGTGTGAGTTTGAAGCAAGTTCATCCTCTCACTAAAGTGGGGCTAAATGTAGCATAGAAAAATGTATCTTTGGACATTTTCATGTTCATTTAGGTCTTTCTTATGGATGTTGGCCTAGTTTTTCCTAGATTTAATGTTGTAATGTGGTCAACACATTCACATTAGGTCTTGGACCCTTGTGAATCAATAAGAACTTTATGATGCCTTACAAAAGTGTTGTGAAGTGTTGTAACCCACTTTCACACTTTTCTAGGACCTTTTTAATATAATTCACTTAAATAACCTCTTTTTATCACTTACCAACCCTTATTTCAAAGTGTTGTAAATTTTTGTGACAAACTTTCTCCCTTTTCTAGGCTTGTCATCAATAATTTGACCTTTTCTTATGTTTAAATGACCCCATTATACACTTATAGGCCCTACTTAAGTGTAAATTTGAGAATAATCCCTTTAAACATCATTTAATATACTTTAATTCCCGAAAAGCAATTATTGATGACTTGAGGGGCGACTTAGTCCCACTTGGCTCAAAAATCAAAATTATTTCAAAATTCTAATGGGATATTATTTTCTAAGCCTCGAGGTCGGCCTGTGATGTGGTATTTTTTGAAAAAAATTATATAATCATATATAAATATAGGGCTTTTCCTCTCATTTCATCCTCCTTAACCTCCTCAATTTTCCTAATCATTCAAGCAATTATCAAGCATTCACTTTAGCATTCTAGGCATTTTCAAGCATACATCCATTGGAGCTACTACTTGCATATCTTCGTATTTCCACTTCAAGGGTTTGGTGAGTTTTAGCATTGCATGTTGTTCATTCATCATTCTCTTTTCATTTCATTTCATTTTCAAGGGTTTAATTACCAAATTGAGGTTTGACCAAGGCAAACCCCTATCACTAACCCTTAACACTTTTTCCCCTCTTTGCATGTGTTTTGCAGGTCTTGTGTGTAGATTTTTCAAAAAGCAAGGTGTGAAAAGGTGTCAATAAATCATCAAAGTTATTCAAAGTGGTCAAAGCCCTAAAAGAAGCTTGGAGAACACCTACAAGTCAGATTTTGTAGTTTTGGATCCAGAAACTTGTCAGGAGCTGAAGTGTAGACCAGGAACTATAGATGAAACCTTTGAATTCCCTGAAATCTAGAAGTGGACTATGTTGTCATCAGTGGCGAATTAGTCCCATTGTCAGGCTTGAAAAGAGGTTTCTACAGTTCTGAGTACCCTTTTGTCTAAAACTTGTTTCGACATAATTTCCCTAAAATAGGACTAGGTCACCCAACTTGGCATAAGTGTCCCAATTGGCTTCAATAGTGATTTTAGTAGGATTCCAGAGCCCCTCTCCATCACTTTCTAGTTTCCAGGTGCACCTCTTCAATCTCATTAATTTTTGTTACAATTTGTTTGCATTCTTAGGTCATTTTGCATATCACAGGTGTTTTCAAAAAAATTGCATTTTCTTAGTTTTGCATTAGTATTCAATCTCTTTCATTAGTTATTTGCATCTAGGACATTCCCCTTAGACAAATTTTAATCATTTTTGCATTGGAATCTCAAGGGCATATTCTTGAGTGAGCCATTAAGACTTTTGGATACATCTCTCCTTTTAGTGCAAAACCCTAGAAGTGTAAGAGAGCCCCACATCCAAAAATCTATGGTTCAGTTTCCAAACACCAACTTGGAATATAGACAACATGGGGATGCATATCTTTATTTTCTTCATCGACATTACTTTCTCCATCTTCATTTATGTAATCATTTTTTATTCCATGTTTTACAACTTTAAGATCTGATTCAAAATGAGGTGATTCAAGAGCAAAATCATTGCCAACCTTTGTTTGCAACCTTTTATCATTATGATTTGATGTGAAAGCTTCATGTTCCAGTTTTTCATGTTCTTGAATACCTATTAAATCACTTTCACCTCCATTCTCATAATCTGATTCATGCCTTTTCAATGACAACTTGGAATTTTCAATTTTGCCATTCAACCCTTCTTTTTTCTCGACTTGTAAAGGGGATTGAACAATTTCTTCTCCATGTAAAAAATCATCATTAGGAATTTTTAAACACCCACCATGAAGCTGAACATTCTCATTTTTTGAATCATTCTTTTCATTTTCATTTATGCAACCATTCTTTATTACATCCATTCCTAAATCAGATTTAAAAAGAGGAGACTCAAGAGCAGTATCATTTCTAACCTTTTCTTGAAGCTCTTCTTCATGATTTGGTGGAGGATCCTCCAACTTTGTATCATTTAAAATCATATCTGATTCTTTAGATTTCTCCTAGGCTGCAATAGAAATTGTTATACCACCAACATTTGAATAAGAAGAAAAATTATCCTCTTCATCACTTGAATCACTTGATGTGGGGGCTTCACATTCTAGCTGTACATGTTTTGGAAAAAATTATTCCTCATCATTTGGAGCATTAGTAGATTTATTTTCACTTTGTGGCTGCATTTGTTTAGAAACCTTTTCAACTTTCTTTGCTTTCCAAAGCCCAAATACTCTCATGCCATCTTCAATACCAATGGCTTCTTATTGTGCAACTTCAATATTGTGTACTTTACTTTGCTTCTTGAGAGGAAAGCAACTTCAGGGTGTAATGTTGCGATGAAAATGGTGACTTGAATCTCCTCACTTGGTTGAACGTTATGAGAAATCCTTGTCAAACACATATTAAATTGATCTATAAAATCCCTCATAAGTTCAACATCTCTCTTTTTAATGGTGAAAATTTGGGAAAGAAGTGTAACCTCATCAACTGCAGATCCAAATCTTACAAGAAATTTATTTTTCATGCTGTCTCAATTGGTGATGCATCCCGTTTCTAAAGACTGGAACCAACATGCAGCAACTTCAATGAGAGATTCAACAAATAGTCTAACAAAAACATTTTCTTCACTTACTTGGGCCAATATTCCATAGGTTGCGGTGAAGGCTCGAATATAGTCATCAACATTTTTTGAGTTTTCTCCACTCAACTTAGGAAAATGTTTTTATGAACCTTTAGGTAGGGTTGAATACTGTGGCAACAATAACGGTCCAAACTGGGTACACCATGGTCAGGGTGAAATTAATGCCATAGTGTAGCTTGAAATAATATCACTGGAAATCTTCTACCAAAGAAAATTTGTGAGCAAGTTCCAACTAACAAAGTCGCCATTTCCATCCTTGGGGAGGTACCTTCAGATTTCTAAGAGAAAGACATTGGCACTTCAATCCTCTCCCCAATGGAGTCGCTAAAAATCTACTGGTAAATAGATTGGTCACTGCGATTTGATGTGATAAATGGCTCTCTATTGCCCAACTGAGTAGTGACACAATGAAACTAACAGCTTCGAAGATCACTATTGAATTAGCGATCTTCCTCTGAATTTTAGAGGTATAGCTCCCTCTTATGATTTTCAAGGAATTAAAAGAGACTGAATACAAAACTAAGGTGTGCTTTTAACCAGAAAGCAATAAAGGCAAAAAAATATTTGCACACAAAAATGATACAAATACAATAAACGAACATAGAATAAACAAAATATAAATTAGATGACACACAGATCACCCACTTCACATCCATGAATGATAACCAAGAAAAAATGAGCAGCAGATCCTCTCATGAAATGACTTAACTGTAATTCACAGATGCAACGCAACAACAAATGCATCCACAACTTAATATACAAAAACTATATTAAAGGATGATTGCAAAGACACAAAGGAAATCTACAATCAAAAGAAATATAGGAAAATACACAGATCTGAGAATGTCTCTTTATTCCTGTAATGCAAAATATAAGCTCATAGACTCCATATCCTCCATACAACAAAGCGTTTTGAAGAAAACCAAAAATGCTCATATCTTCCCAGGCCGAATAATAAAATGATCTGATAACTATCTCTACCCCAGCCCTCATAGAGGCTCTTGTAGAATAGCCAAAAGATCCCCCCTCCATACAAAAGAGAAGTTTCCTATGCTTACCCGTAACGGTTTCTTGAAATCAAATTACAAATTCATTATTTAAAAGAAACTCTTCAAATTCCCCTTTCGTTTTTGTAACCGCCTCTTGAAATTGTCTTTATTTTCTTTTTAATTTTTGGTATACATGGCTCTCCGACTTCTTCCCTTAAAGCATTCGTTCTTTTAATTCCAAAGCTATCCACACTCTTTATCCATTCTTCTCAAATGAAGAAGGTTCTCCGATCATCTATAATGCATGCCAATTTGACTGAAATTGAAGTTCCATTTGAGGCGTACATCATCATCAGTAGAATTCTTAATATTTTAATTTTGTCATCATAGTTTTGATTCTTTTTCTCTGAGGAAAAGTATAGTATTCATGTTAACACCTCTGCGAACTTTTCCATAGTAAACTCCTCCAGTCACCAACATGATTCAAGGGCCGATGCTTCCCTCGAGCGAGAAAAATACTGTTGTATATCTGTAACTCATGAACCCATTGATCATCCTTCATTGGCTTGATTTGCATCTCGTGATGATGATCCTCTGCATTTACAATAATGGAAACAATTCCCTTTGCATTCCCAAACTATATTCCATATTTCGGCTTTATTAGAGTATACTTTCAAATCTTCTCCCTTGTCACATGTATTCTTTGTCTCAGCCACTTTTGTCATGCATTATCTCTGATAATACCTCATCATTACCTCAGAGACCTGTTCCGAGGCTCCCATTTTGATTTATTGTCAATGCTAATTACACATGCAATTTACGCTCGGGCCTCTTCAAATGCCTGCATCGTTCATGCTCACCTCTATTTATGCAATATTCGGCCTTAATTGTTTGATGCCTATACAAACTAACTCTCTGTTATAATCCCCCGCTTTGCTTTCCTTCAAGTCCATACAACACTTAAATGAAGCTTCAATTGCTTGGAATTAACAATATGACGTTAACAATTTCGACATTAATGATAACTTCACCTACTTCATGAATGAGATTAGACGCCATCACTATGAATCGAACAATACTTCACCAGATGACACTTCACTTCCCGTCCACTGCTTTGGCCTCTATATTACTGCATATACAATGTTCCTATGCTTTCATTAACTCTTCATTCATTACTTACACCAATAGCATCTTTTCGATCGTCTTTCAAAATGGACACTAATAGATGTGGAAATTCCCTCTATTAGTCGATCTTACTCGTTCACTTATACAGTGTCGTGTTGAGAAAATAGAATGCACATTATCAAAAGTGCTCTTGTTCTAGCCATTCCTATCGACCCCTTATGTGTGACAGTAATTTGTAATTTGATGAGAGTATATTCTTCTGGGACGCCACAATGGATCCTTCAAACAACGGTTCTTTAAAGCTTCAGTTGCCACGCGGGTCTGTACGTACAGTCACTCGCTCCATTTAAATGCATTCTTCTCAACACCAATGTCTCTTGATCAATGCCTTTTGCTTCGCATTGATCAATTTCATTCTTTGCTGCTACCATTTTGAAAACCATTTTATTATTTCGATGTTCTCATCTGATGGTACCTTTCAA
>VDFB02118353.1:0-11026 GCA_007258455.2 Sequoia sempervirens | reverse complement strand
ATGGATAAATGGGGTGCCATTGGGAAGAAAGTAAAGGAAAAAAAGAATAAGAATAAACCCATGGTACATCCAATGGTAGAAGAAATCCCAAACATAGGGTCCATTCCTATAAATTTTGAAGAAGAAGAATTCATACAAGGAACACTTACTTCAAAGGCTAGGAACCCTGATGTCCTTGAGATGGAAATAGGGGAGACTATAGGGCAGGATCCTATTGATGAAATGGTCATTGAAGATACCTTTGATTGACAATCTTCACTTGGGAACAATCCAAATGATAAAACCACAAGTCTTTGAAAAATTAGAGAAGAGCCCTGGGTTGAAGTTGAAAATGAGGAAGCTACATAGGCTTTAGGTGATAAAATTGAAAATGAAGAAAATCATGATGTAGTAGGATACAAGGAAAGTGATGTCCAAGGAAATGATGTTGAACATCTAGATAGATAGGAAAATATAAGTCTTCAAATAGAGGAGACCATAAGAAATCTTAGTAATCTAGAATCTATGCCAAATTTTTTTGAAGAGATTCCTATTTCAAAGGACACAACAAATAAAGTTGAAGAAGTAATAGAAGAAGTTCTTGAATCAAGTGGAACCTAGGAACAAAGAAATGTATAGAGGTAGAGTGTGATGAGGATGAACCTAATTGGTTGATTAGGGAATTGGCTTCTCCAATGGAAGTAGTAGTGCCTATGGATCTTAAGAGTTTTATACAAGTAGAAACTCCTAAGCCTAGGTGCAGAGCTAAAGTGAAACATGTCATATAGAAAAATGTGGATGGAGATAGAACTATCCATATAGCTATTCCAATATCTAACAAAAATAGACATGAGATAATGCATAAGGAGTACAAGATAACAAGTATCAATCTTGGGCACTCATCTTGGAGACAATAGCTAGAAGAAATAAAGATGAATTTAGATGTAATAGTTGCTAGAGTGTAGAAGAATAAAAAGAAGAAAAGAGAGTTGAAAGAATGGGTTGCTAGCCTGGAAAATTTTATAAAGTCATTAACCCTATCTGATCAAGCACAAACTGAATTGCACCAAAATCCAATACTAAAGTCACAAGAACAAGTGGATGCAATTGCAACAGTTCACCATAAAATGAATGTATTTGAAGAATGGATTGAGTATTGGGTGAGGATGTTAGAAACTGAGATCAGACATGCAAACCAAAAAACCTTCCACATAAGAGAAAAGAAAATAAAAGAAGAGCTTTGCATGAAGATGTAGAAATAATATTATTCAAGAATTCATGATTACATGAGATGATTTTATTTATAAAATCAATGTATGCATAACCCTAATCTTATCTTGAGCAACAAGATAGCTCAACTAGATAAGGATGACAAAAATAACCTAGGAATAAAAATATTACCTAAGTAAGCTTATGCAAGTGTAATAATTAATTAATTACACTAACACCCCCCATAAGTGCAACTTAGGGAGACTAAAAAAGCATGCACCTAATGCTAGGATGAATGAGAGAAAGCATGAATGGGTCCTAACAACAGGGCTGATCAGGTACCCATGTACAAGTGCAATAATGAGGTAGAGAAGGAAAACCCAGTGGGACAAAACCCCCCTACAATGAGATGACTACTGCAAAGAAGCACTAGAAGAACACTATGGAGTAACACTGGAACCGAAATCTGGAAAGCAAGGAAGGATACTTCTATCTACAAGAAACCATATGAGAGTCACTTAAGGACTCAGGTGAAATCATAATAATGCAATAGTAGACCAGATGCCATGGAACACTAGAAAAATCACAAACTAGAACAACCCTGGAATCTATGAAGCAAAAGTAGATGAAATGAAGACAAAATTTGGAAACCATGTATCTTGATGCCATTGCCAAACTAGGACTAAAAATCTTCCATGGGAGCAAGTACCATAAAGACTCTGGAATATTAACCATAAAAACATGGCCCTCAAACTGAGATGGATCTGAACCAATGCAGATCAATAACCATAGGCTCCCTATTTGAAGTGTTAACCAATGTGAATCTGATAAGTTTCAACATAGAGCAAGATGTGGCCAAAATAAACTAAGAAACTAGATACAACCCATGCGAGCTGTCAACAAATAAAGATAAGATCAAAGTGCATGCACACTCTAATCAGATTATTATGCAAGAAACCCCCCCGATGGAACTTTATATCAGTTCATTTATTATAATAACCAAGTGATTGTAAAAGGAGAGAATGATAAACATGCATAAACAAAAAATAAAAGAATGTGATACTGAAATGAAGTACAAATATTCAAGTTTCACCCTTCCAACTACCAAAGCACCCATCAGGAGAAATCTAGAATAATGATCAACTTGGGATAGATATAGAAAAAAGTGCAAGGACAACAACATAGAGCTCCTCAATACCTTTCCAATACCACAAAGATGGACAAAATTGGAGATTTTAGAAAAATGTTATGAGCTCGGAGGCCATAAATGAATGAGACTAGAAGGTGAGATGTTGAAACTCTCATACACATGGATATCCAAGAATTGATAAGAGAAAACATAATTTCAGAACAAAAAGTTCCATTGCTTGAAAAATGGAATAAATAGTTTAAATGGGAAGGTGACATGTTGACACAATGTATTGAAGGATTTGAGGTCACTGATAAATGTAGCAAGCTACTTGATAAAGATCAAAATTTCATTGAAATGTTAGCACATCAAGATTGTCATCCCCAAACACTAGGACAAGAGGGTAAAAAAGGGAAAGCCTTCAAAGAATGGATTGAAAGGATAAATAAAGACCTTTTTTAGTTGTTAACCCAAGAGGTTATTAATGAAATCATATGATCGATGCAAAAAAACTATAGCCAGATATGAAATAGAGAAAGTACAAAGGAATGCTAGTATAATCCATATATTAGAAGAATACACTAGGCTCAAGTTCAATTGGAAGGAAATACAAGGGATTTCAAAGGAGTGTATGCATCAAATATTGAATGCTTTCCAAGAATATTCCACTAAAGAAAAGGAAGAAAGATGCCAGGAACCGAAAGCCCAATGATGGAAGGAAGCACTGTGACATCGAATACCAAAAGTATTACATAATTTTTTGTTACAAATGATTTTGCAAGTTGTTCCTAGTCCTAGTGGATGTTTAATTTTTCAAGATTCTAGAGGATGTCGATAGCCTTGATTTATGGAGACAGTAACCGGAGTTTGAAAGTGAAAAAGTGTTAGGCCGAGAAGCCAAAGCTTTGGACTTCATCTAGAAGATATTGATGACAATTGCGCGCCAATGCTACATTTTGATTTGTTATTTCCGATTCCTTGATAAAATTTGTAAGCTTGAAATTTTGAGGCATTGTTCCTATAAAAAGGTTGTTTGCTACTTTATTTTTATTTTAAGTTTAGAATTTTAGGATGCCTGAAGAGCCAAAAACTTCTAAATTTCTTGTTCTTTTTCCTATTTTCTCAATAATTCCAAATTTAAAACTTGTATTCGTGATATAATTTAATCCTCAATATCGAAGCCAATTTGATAGCTACCTATCTCATGAATCTTTTGTAGCTGCCTATTAGTTCAACCAAACAAGACTATGTGTTGTGTCGTTTAAGGGTGCATGTAGAACCTACTCGGTGTCCAAACTAAAACCCCTCCCTTTAAAATCTTGCACCATTTTATATATAGGGCCATGAGGGGCAATCTAGTGAAGTAAAAAGTGCTTTTATTGATTTGATTAACTCTTTGAGGCATGGAGAATAACTAGGAGAAATTTTCACTTTTAGTATTTCTTTTTTATGCTTTATTTTAGGAATAGATGTTTAAATTCCTTGAAAATGTTCCAAAAATAGACAAATGATGGAAATTTATTGAAAATCTTTCATTTTCATGAAATTGTTGAATGCTAAAGCTAAATCTAATTAAGTGATATAGTCTAAAATTTATATATGTTCAAAATGGTTATTGCAAATCTCTTAATTTCTATGATGTTTATCTTTTATGTCGGTACTGGAAATATTATGTAGAATGCTTATGATTCTTAATGAAACTAGAAACAACTCCGTGACTTCGAGATTAACAACAATATCACATCATACCGGGCGAATCAGTATAGTCAAGACCTAATCCTACTTGAACCGAGCTAACCTTTTCCTATTGTGACCGCCCCTTTGTATTGTCTTTGTTCTAGATATTTCAGTTAGCGATAGATCTTCGCGTTTTCCTATGAGGAATTTTATATACTCTATTGTTACAGTGACATCATCGCCATTGTGTTCGCCTGGAAAGAGGGCCTTATTGTTGTTATTTTGGTTTTGTTAGGTTTTAAAATAGATTTTTGTAGAGTCACTAGATCTTGATTTGGTGATCCTCATGTGACTTTAGTCGAGCTTAGTGGTTGAACATCATCTAGATGTCAAAAGTATGGAATTACAAGTGTAAATTCTCAAAATATGACTACTATAACACTACCACCACCCCCCATAGTGATAGCTTTCAACTCAGAGTCACCTATTCAATTTTCTGTATACAATGATTTATCAAAATATATTGATAAGTTGTGTCCTAAATATTATCTTCAAAAAGATGCAAAGGAACATATCAATATCTTTAAGGACACATGTTTTAGAGCAAGGATTCAACATGGAGATGTCGTATGTAGGTTGTTCTCATACACGTCAAGCGAGGAAGTTTATCAATGGTATATCAACCTACCTCATAATTCTATTAGATCATGGCAAGATTTGGAAAGTCAATTTTTGGCCAAATTTAGAACACCAATTGACCTTGCTTTGTTATATCATCAATTTTCTCAAATCAAGAGGTTTGAGGGAGAACCTATAACTGAATTTAATGACATATTTTAGAAGGATTATTATAGGCTGCAAGCACCTTATGTAGTGGATAATTTTTCCGCTATTATAGTTTATTATATGACAATAGATTCTTTAACTGCTATGTTTGTAAAGCGAAGGGAAACTCCTACTACTCTACCCAAAACCTATGCCAAAGTTGTAGGTGTAAATTTAGAAATGAAAAACATCAAAAGTGGATCATCTACAAATGGCAGGAATGGATTGAATAATTATCCTATCCCGAGTGTAAATGGAGTACCTTTGAATCACCCTATGACAACTAATGTTTATCCTTTAGCAGTCTAGAATGGGACATTTCCTTAGAATACCTTTTTTCAACTAGGAAATAGTCAAGCTTTAATCCCTCACCCTGGTCCAGCTATTATAGAGCTGCATCCTAATGAAAATTCTTTTTTCTTGCTAACTCAAGAAAATCAAAATATCAAAATTTCAAAGGAAAAGGAAGACATGAAAGAAATCACAGCTCAACACAAAATATTAACCATAGAGGTTATGCAATTGAGAAATCAAAACTTTTATGCTCAAAATAACAACCAAAATTCACAAATTTGAGTGTACAACACTCCTAGACCACCTAGACCTTGGAATACATGACCAAAGAATGGAGGAGTATCAACACCTTTAGATAAAACTAATCCTTCTAATGAAAGATCCATGTCAAAAGTGAATTTAGCTAATCTTGCAATGAATAATTGGTGTAGAATTCATAATACAATGCTCATGCTGAAGTAGATTGTTCACAATTTATAATTACTTCAAATATTTTTCTAGCCACTACACATTATAATGAATAGTGTGACTCTCATCCTTTAAAAGTAAATGAGGTTGTTCCAATAGGATATGATTCTACTTTAGTTCTTGAAAGTTATGAACGTGTTAAGCCACCTACTATTGTCACAAGTTACAATCATGAATACAAAGGAGATAATTGAATAATGAATTTAGAAACATATACGTTTCCTTATCAAGATGAGAACAAACCTTAGGAAGAAGTTGATGAAAGTCATGCTTTTCAAAAGTATTAGAAAGGACATAATTATAACTTGAGAAGTAACACCAATGGTGGAAGCAAAATTCAATGGGCCATTAACTACGTCAATTCCACCTAACAATTTTAATACTCCACCCGATGATAAATCAAGTAATAATCTAGGGTTACCTAAGGTAACCTCTCATTATAATTCATCGAATGTTTCACGAAGTGAAAAATTGGATTCCACTGACCAAAATAATTTGACTAATTATCTAGCAAAATAAATAAAAAAGGTAAAGATCAGCCTTTTTTTATCAAAATTTCTCAAAACACCTCTGATGATGAAATCTTTCTTAAATACTCTAGAAGATCTTCCAAAAGAAGGAAGATTTAAGGAATCTTAAGTGAATATAATCATGCTAAGGAAAAAGATAAGAATATCATTCCTATAGTGGATGCACAAGTAGCCTTTTAAAAAGGAAAATTGGAATCCCTACCATTTTTACTCACGCTGAGAATATTTGGTAAAAATATTCATAACTACTTTGTAGACTCTGGAGCATCTACTAATGTGATGCATTTGTCTATATGTCAGATGCTAGGATCAACTCTGACAAGTTCTTTAAAGAAAGTTACTCAACTCGATATAAATGAAGTAAATATTGTCAGAGAGTTGAATAATATTCACATGCAATTAGCGTTGGATCCTAGGATTCAATATTATATAAACATTCAAGTTGTCGAGATACCTGATACTTATGGTATGTTATTGAGTAGAGATTGGTCTAAAACTTTGAATGGATATATGGCCACATATTTCTCACATATGTGGCTACCATGGAAAGGAGTTCCTAATTAAATCAAAATAAAAAGAGAACCACACATTAAATACATGATCACTGATTACGATCATAAAAATGAAGTTCTATATATTGATGTAGAACCAAGAGTTTATAAAATACAAAGTTCAAGAGTTAAAATAGAAGAGGTATTTACATATAATGCTAAAAAACCTAATCAAATAACTCCTAGAACAAATGTTTTAATTGAATTAGATTGTGGTTCTTTTGAAGATGAAAATAGTCCTTATGATAAATTTTGGAAGAATATTGTTACAAAATCTTGAAAGAGGGATAAAATTGGAATTTCACTAAATTTTTTATTGTTGCAAGATTGGTGTAGGTTACAAAATGTTGCACATTTAGAAGATAGTTGCATGATGTGTTTGGAAATAATTCATAGGATAAAAAACCAATACTATTCAGAACATGACAAGATCAAAAGGTATGAACTAGAAATAAATAAAGAAAAAATTCAAGTTACACAGACCGGAAAAGATAATTTGAAGATACTGAAGAATGGTAAGTTACAAACTATATATGATCAAGCCTGGATTCATAAATTTGATGGATCCAATCGAAACAAGGAATTGGAATTGGAGTTGAACTCATTAGCCCATAAGGTAAATCTTTTCTTGTTGCTTATCAATTACAATTTTAATGTACTAATAACATGGAAGAATATGAAGCCCTTATACATGGCATGATCCTTGCAATCAAGAAGAAAGTGAAAATTATCAAAGTGTTTGGCAACTCCAAATTATAAGTTAAGCAAGTTCGTAAGAAGGACACTTGTCACTACAAGCGATTGTCCAATTACTAACATAAAGTGTGGGACTTGATACAATATTTTGATGCATTCAACATCACTTACATTTCAAGAAGATTTAACTAGAGAGTCGGTGCTTTGGCTACTATTTCTAATACTTTAGAACCTTTAGATGTCTCAGATTGGAAGAGATTCATAGTCAAGCTGGTACAGTTACCTTCAGTTCCCAATAATGTTACAAAATTAAAGGTGTTTGAAGATGACTGACATATACTGAAATTCATTACTAACTCTGGTATCTTCGAAGCACAAATAATTGAAGAGATAGTGTACCATATAAAAATGGATCATTGAAAATTTCATGCTTATTTAGGTCTTTTTCCTATGATGCTTGACCTATTTTGCTTTGATTTAATGTTGCAATGTAACTTAAACATTCACATTAGGTCCTAATTATTCAAATTATGATGTCTTGTGAAAGTGTTGTGAAGTGTTGTAACACATTTCTACACTTTTCTAGACTCTTCTCACTATAATTCATCTAAAAATCACCTTTTTATCACTTGTCAAGTCCTATTTTAAAGTGTTGTAAAGTCTTGTAACAAAATTTCATGCTTTTCTAGGCTTGTCACCACTAACTACACCTTTCTTATGCTTTGTTTGGCCCCTTTATGCACTTATAGGCCTTAGTGCAATTGTATTTTGAATTCAGAGCCGATAAACAACATTAAAAGAAACTTCGATTCCTGATGCCCACTTGCAAGCCTAGAGTGGGACCCATTAAACCATGTGTGAGATGATCCTAACAGCTCCAAAAATTCAAAAAATAATACAAAATTTCTTTAAGTTTTGTTCATTCTGGAATATGTTGGTGCGTGATGGCTGGCAGTAGTGGGTAATTAGGGAATAAGTGTGTATAAATAAGTGTTTTTCTATCCATTTTAACCCCTATTCATTCAAGCATTCATCTTTTCATTCAATCTCATTCATCCACTTAAGTATCAAAGCATCATTCAATCAATCAATCATCAAGCTTCTTGGAGTAGCCATTGACATATCTTTAGATTTCATCAACAAGGATTTGGCGAGTTTAGGACACTTGCATGTTGTTTATTCATCAGTCCTTCCTTTTTTTCAATTCATTTCTTTATCAAGGGTTTGATTACCAAAGTGGGATTTGACCAAAAAAAATCCCTATACTCTAACCCTTAACCAATTTTCCCATCTTTGCATGTGTTTTTGCAAGTCTTGTAGCAAAATTTTTCAAAGAAATAGGTGTTGAAAAGTGGTCAACAAATCACCAAAGTGATTCAAGTCAACTAAACCCTAATTCAAGCTTGGAGACAACATTCAACCCATTTTCTGCAGATTTGACTCTATCAACCTGACAAGAAGACAAGTGCGGATCTAGACCCACAAACTTGACCTTTGAATTTGTAGAATTTTGGATGAGGATTGATTCAACATTAGTGGTGAGTGAGTCCCACTTTTAGGATGAAAAGTTGATTTTGTCAAAATTTAGTTCGCAATAGTCAGAAACCAGTTTCAGGTCATTTTACCAATAAGACAACTAATTCACCATCAGTGGCAAGGGATTCCCATTGGTAATAAACATAGATTTTTGTAGCATTCCAAAACATTCCAACATCAGTATTCACCTTCCAGATGCACTCTATTAAGTCTCATTTAATTTTTTTTGCATTTGTTTATGTTTTTAGTTCATTTTTGCATATCACACTATGTTTTCAAACATTACATATTTCTTAGTTCTGCATTCATAATTAGTCAATTTTATCAATTATATGCATTTAGTCATAATTACATCACACATTCCTTGGTTTGATTGAACCACCTCAAATTTTGCGTCTATCTCTCTGCTTTTAGGCAAAAAACCCTATGAGTGCAAGAGTTCGTAGAACAAACAAAAAATGATGGTTCATTTTGGTGAACTTGCATATTGAACACATTATCTTTCTGATAAGAATCTACATTTACATCCTTGGACTCATAACATTAATCTTGGCATTAGTCTTTGCATTGTTTTTGCATCCTAGGGTTTAGAAACTTGCATTAGTGAATATTTCATATAGATTTCATTCTTGCACTTCAAAACAATAGAAAATATAACATTCGACATTTGCATTTGAAACACATAAAAATCACTTCAAATTTTCTGAAAACCACAAAAAAATCTCATCCTTGGACTCATTTGCTACCTTGGGCAAATTAGTCCAATTGTACATTTTGAACTACATTTTTAGGCATTTTCTATGTATTTTCTACATTACAATTTTCTATTATTACTTTCTATTATACTTTCCAAATTTTCTATTTTATACACTTTCTTGCATTCTAGTTTACTTTCACTCCTTATCATCATGGCTTTTTCCTTGAATAATTTTTGGAATTCATTGAAATCCTTAGTGGACATGTCTAATCGTGTCTTTGGTTGTGATCCTAATGGCCTTGAGCTTCCTCATGCTCCTTCAACTCCAAATGAATGTCATCCTCATGCTATTGACATCATTGGGGAAGATGATGATAGCATGAACAAGTTATTAAATTCATGCCTTGACAACCTTGAAGCCAATGTAGCCTTTTACCCATCCATGAAGTCACAAGATCTTCCTACTATTTCACCTCTTGACACATTTGGATACTTACGTCCTAAAATAAACAAAGTCCCTAAGTTCCCTCCTATAGGTGGACCTAGTTCCTCTACACAACCACATCCTCAACCATTTTATGATAAAAAAGTTACAAACACACAAATCAATCTTGAAGAAACTTATGGAAAAGGCTTTACTATCTTAAGCAAACAAGGATGTGATACAACCACCGAACATGAAATTCACCAAATTTTAGAACAAAAACCAATAGATGAAAACACAACAGGATTAGGATATCAAGATCCTCCTCATGACAACAAGTCTCCTTTTGAATATTGGAGACTTTGAGATGATGGTATAGTGATATTTGATTGTCCTCCTTCCACACAAAAAACCATTAGGTAATTCCAATGACAAGGATACTAGGATCCCCATGGATCCTTTTCCTCCTTCAATCCATGAAAAAGGTGAATCTAGTAAATGTAAACAACCTTAAAAATTGAAAAAACTAAGGTTTCCTCTCCATCCACCACCTGCATATGAATGAAAACTAAAAATGCTTCTAAATAGAGGTATTATACTCTTACCACCTTCAAACAGGTTGGTCATCCATCCTAAAGATTCTAACATACCATATTGAAAATACCATCGTGTTCTTGGACATCACAGTGATGAATGCTAGACATTGAAGGACATATTGAATAAGTATCACTTCATTGATACCGACTATTATCATATCATCCCCTAGTATCCTATCACCCATCTCATCATGCCATAGTTGTAGAATTTTCTATTCTCACTATTGCATGATCTTTTCCCATCACCCATCTCGGCTCATTCTTTCCTTACACTCTATGGGGGAAAGAAGTTGTTAGCCTTGTCCTCGTAATGCATTTATCCTTGTCTCTTAATTGTGTTATTCTTGTTCCACTTATATTAATTGAGACTACGAAGCTAATAACTCGGTTAATGGTTGACTTGCATTTTCATTAC